>WNYA01001098.1:0-64892 GCA_019512145.1 Engystomops pustulosus
CTGGCTGTATACGGAGGGGGGAGCTGGCTGGCTGTATACGGAGGGGGAGTTGGCTGGCTGTATATGGAGGGGGGCTGACTGTATACTGAAGGGGGGCTGGGCTGGCTGGTTGTTTAATGAGGGGGAGATGGCTGTATACTGAGGGGGGGAAGGCTGGCTATATACTGAGAATGGCTGACTGTCTACTGAGAGGGGGCTGGCTGGCTTTATACTGAGGGGGAGATGGCTGTATACTGAGGGGGCTGGCTGTATACAGGGGGGCAGGCTGGCTGTATACTGATGGGGGCTGGCTGGCTGTATACTGAGGGGGGGCTGGCTGTATACTGAGGGGGCTGGCTGGCTGTATACTGAGGGGCGGCAGGCTGGCTGTAAACTAAGGGAGGATGGCTGTATACTGAGGGAGGCTGGCTGTATAATGAGGGGGGCTGACTGGGTGTATACTGAGGGGGAGATGGCTGTATACAGGGAGGGGCTAGGTGTATACGGAGGGGGCGCAGGCTGGATGTATACTGAGGGGAGACGGCTGTAAACTGAGGGGGCAGGCTGGCTGTATACTGATGGGGGGCAGGCCGGGTTGTATACCAATAGGGGGGCAGGCTGGTTGTATACTAGGGTTGTATACAGCTGGCTGGCTGTATTCCATTCTTCCATTCTTGTACATAGGGGGCAGTATTATAATATATTTTACGTAGTGGCAAAATTATAGTAATTACATTCTTGTTTATCGGAGAAGGTATTGTAGTAGGGTGTAATTTGTGTATATGTAAGTCAGTATTAAGTTGTGTGCTTTTAAAAAAGAGGCTTTATTCCAGTATAATAGAGGTAACATGAGTCTTTGTCTGTGGTGTACATGTTGATTTAGACCATCTATCAACTATTTATGTGAAGTTTAATAGGTCCACCACATCACATGGCTATGCCTACTTGTTTTGAATCTGCCCACAGAATGGGGCCACTTCTAACTTTTTTTTCTAGGGCCACTTTAAATTCCCAGTGGTGCCAGAGGTGGCACTCAGAGCCCTTTCTGTGGGCACAGAGGCAGAGCCGGATCTACATTGGCGCTCCAGGAGCCCTTGCGCCGGGCCCTGGGATTAGCCCTCTCTCTATGGGGCCCCGGCATCTGCCATTGTAGATGGCAGTATCAGCTAATCAAAGTATGGGGCTGCTAAACGCTATTAGCAGCCCCATACTAACACGTACATCATATATAGTGCCTGTACCTTTAAGGCACTGACACCATAGAGTGGCAGAAGTGCATACAGAGTGACCTATCCCTGCACTTCCTGTCCTCCACAGATGGCCGAGAGAGAGAGACAGAGAGAGACAGAGAAAGAGAGAGAGAGAAGACACTGTATAGGGGACAGGGGAGGGTATAATTTATATATAGAGGAATCACTTTATAGGTGACTGGGGGGGTTAATTTATATATAGAGGAGTTAATGTATAGGGGACAGAAGGTGTAATTTATATATAGAGGAGCCACTGTTGGTAATATGCATTCATGATGCAGTGGTAATGGTAGCAGTGTGGTGGTATTACTCAGTCATGATGCAGTGGTAATGGTAGCGGTGTGGAGGTATTATTCAGTCATGATGCAAGAGTAATGGTAGTAATGATGCGGGTGGGTTAGTTTGGATGCTGTCTCAGTTGGGAGGGCACCCCCCCCCCCCCACCTTGGGGCGGCAATGCAGCTCTGGAAGTATAGATGTAGCACTGGGAACAGTGCAAACTCAGAAAATATCTTAAGGAAATCTGTTTTGTATATCGTATTGGTATAATGTTGCTATAATGTTGTATGCTGTATGTTGTATGCTAATTACCTCTTATAAGAGAGGACGGGATTAAGACATCAGCTACGCCCCGGAAGAAGCTGTGTCGGCGAAACCCAGGGTCGGGCAATCTTGTGGGGCTGGTGTCCTTTCTATAGATATGCGCATTTCTACTAAACGTTTGTGAGCAGTATTTAATTTTATTAAAGCATTTTATTAAGACATTCTACACAATTGGAGTGCGTGTTTCTTCTAGTGGTCCGCTGTAGTGAACGGTGGTAACAAGAGGAGGACCAAAAACTGCATCCACTTGGGTCTGAACAGTGGGCTACTCTTATCTGGAGAATCTGTGGATTTGTGCTGTGAGCAGAATGGAGGACAAACGAGAACAATTATTGTGAACGTTTGGAGTGAAAACCTCTGTGAACGTCTGGAGCTCCGGTCAGATAAGAAATCTATATATTTTTATTTCTATCTCTTAATATTTTAACATTGGGACTTCCGGATCAGTCCTGGACCGTTGTTTTAGCTCCGAGAGGGTTACAGTTAAGAGTGCAGCACTACACCCAAAGAGTTAACTATTTTCAGATCCAGAATAAGTTGTGTGCACCTTACATAAACTAAATTGTAAACTGTTTTTGGAAATTTCAAATGATTTTTTGTAAATTTTAAACTTCTTTTGTAACATTGGATGGTGGAACACAAATTGTAAACAATTATGGATGTATTTGAATTTCGCAGTGCTAATTTATCAGAATTTCCAATCTTCTTCCATAACCAAATGGAATCTAGTTTACAAACAGACGATCTGGAGAGCAATTTTAGAAGCCTGGAATTTCTGATGACAAAAGAACTAAACACTATGTGCAATGTAGCATCATTAGAAAATTTCTTAAAAGAGAAAAAACCCCGGAAGGGTTAAGATGGTAATTCCCTCTTAATACGGATAAGAATGATGCACAAAAACATGCGGCTTGGGAAAATGTTTTGAACCAATGCTCTTTCAATGTAATGAGATTTATTATCGATGTTTGAACTCTTCTATAATTTTGTTGATAGTTTCTAGTTTCCTTTTTCTAACTAAAATTAGAACCATTTAAAGGTGTAGAGGATTACATTGAATTATCAAATATATGTCAGAAAAATGTGAAAACAGCTGAACAAGAGGTTAAGACAAGTAAATTTAAAAAATATAAAAAGATTAAAAAAAAATTACATCTAAAACAATGTTTATAAATGGAATAATAAAAAACAACCAGAAGGGAGCACAATGAAGGAGATAGATAAGAAAATTCCCACTGATAAACAAGAAAGTTCACATTATACAGGCTATAAGAATTTTAACAGAGCCGGGGGGTTAGAAAATCAATACTCTAATCCAAGGAGGAACCCGAGATATAACCCCCAATTTGAGAGGGAGACCCAATATTGGAGAGATGATAGATCTAGGAACAACAGGTACACAAAAACTAATTATCAGCGGGACAGAGGCTATACAAATTTAGACACCTATGATGGAAGATCATACAAGGACAAACAGCATCAACATATACAATACGATAGACATACTTTAAGGCACCATTCTGACGAAAAATGGCATACACCAAAGAAACAGTGGAGGAATCATGCAGAAAGTCGAGGGACCAATTACAATATGCATAACAGATTTGCCCCATTGTTGGCATATGAAGAAAGCCCCAACCAGAACAAACAAAATTTTGCCCATCAGAGAATTGGAAATGGCCACCTAGACAATATGAGAACCGGGAAAAGAAAACTAGAACAGTCCAGTTCCACCATCAGCGGGATTCCACCCACTATCATCTCACAGGTCTTGACTGGCAACTTCTCTGGTCTCCTGACCAGAGGACAATGAGGTGCACTGACTTCACATGGCACAGCCGTATGCTGTTGCCGTTGGTTGCCCCTAGCAACCACATCTTTGCGCTGCTGCATACACGCTGCAACACGTGGCCACTTGGCCGCAGGACATTCCGCCACACACCGGTTCATCCGTAGACATCTGCAAGGCTGCTCCCGTCGGTTGCCCCCGGCAACGGCACATAGCAACCTCTCCTCAGGAACTGCAGACCGATCACAGACATCTCGAACCATCGGCTGGGATCCGCTCGGCTTGGCATTTGGGGTCTCCATAACCCAAATGGCTTCTGGCATTCCAAGGTCCTCCCACATCATCTGCCGCCAGCGTCTCTGGAACTCATCCATCGGACCCATGGCGATTACTCCCACAGCAAACAAGCAGTTTCTGTATATCTCTGACACCAAGACAAATCTTCCCGTGACCACAGCGCCTCCAGCAGCAGGAACAACAGTCTCTCACATGAGGGCTACTGGCCCTTTAAATCTCGCTGTGTGTGCTGATTTCCATGCCATAGCATACCGCCACCATATGTAAGGGATTAGCTCCGGGGATCGTCGTCTCCTAAGCAGACGACCAGCACACACAGGGAATTCACACAATGTGAGTAAGGTTAAAACTGGCCTCAGCCAGCTTTATTTGGCAGTACACAAACTCAAAACATAAAATAATACCTAAGCCTCTCCGGCACTTACTATACATCGAGGTTCCCTACCTCACCAGGTGCTGGCCTACTGCCAGCCACCCCAAAAACACAGTAACAGTTCACTGCCACCGCTCCACAGGCCTTTGCCGTAGCCTGTCTCTTCCCCAGGGTGGAGCCCAGTGTGAAGTCTGCCCCATGTATTAGTGCAGCCCCTCCAGCTGAAAACTAATCAACTTAATTAGACAGACCCAACTTTTCCAGGTCTGTCTTCTACTCAGCTTTTCATAAGGCAAAATGCACATTTTACGCCCAAAAGCTTCTCTAGTGGCAGCCACCCTGCCACACATCCTAAGAGAAATAGATGTAGGAATGGACATGGACATCATTTTATGTTCATGTGATGTATCAGCTCTATATACGTCAATCCCCCAACAAGGTGTTTTAGCCATCAAAGAAAAATTGGAAAACATCAGGGACATTGGATGGGAGAAAAGATATTTCTTGCTGCAGGCGATTAAATTTTGCCTGCAACACAATTACTTCTGGTTCGATGAATGTTTCTATGTACATGGAAAAATGGGAGGAGGAGTTTATTTTTGGATCTAATAAACAATATAGGGACAACTTAGTGTTATTTAAACGCTACATTGATGATTGTGTAATAATTTGGAAGGGTACCCACAGACAACAGGGGGATTTCATCAAATACATCAATAATAATGACTACAACTTAAAATTTACGTATGAGAAGAATGATAGTAGTATTCACTTCTTGGACCTTGAACTCTTTCGTGAGGGGACAAAATAAAAAGTAGGAATTATTTTAAACCTATTGTTGTTAACAGCTACATACACGCGATACGGACCGTAAAGCACTGTTGGAACCCAAGCAAAGGCAAAATGCCGATCATCCGAGATTGGTAACCACGTACTGTGATGATTGGAACAAGATTCGCTCCTTACTTACCACAAACTGGAATTTCTTAAGAAGTGATGAACGCCTCAAGATCTTCACCCCGGATAAACCTCCTTTAACGGCTCGACGAGCTAAGAACCTAAAAGTTGTCCTATCACGCAGTCATTTTGAAAGACCAATACGACATATAGGGAGAAGAGAAAGGACGAAGGGTTCGTTTCCATGTGGTTCTTGCTCGATCTGTCCCCTTGTACAACCAAAAAAGGAATTTACCAACCCTCTGAATCAAGACCTGTTCTCCCTGAGAAACTTCATCAATTGTCGAACTCGGAACGTTATTTACGCACTTATTTGTCCCTGTAAAAAGGTCTATGTGGGCCAAACCTCACAGGAGCTGCGCAAAAGGGTGCAACAACACTTATCAACAATGATGATTGCCACGTCTCATTTTCAACAAGACAAACCCCTGTCCACGGTGGCGGATCACTTTAGAAGATTCCACCGAGGTATAACATTGGGGATCCAAGTAATAGGTCTAGATCACGTTCGGCCCAACCAACGAGGGGGAGACAACACCCCGGCCCTCCTACGTTGTGAGAGCCGTTGGATCTACATGCTTAACAGTCTAGCACCAAGAGGGCTCAATGAGGACCTCCTTTTTACTGGGTTTTATAGGCCCCTTTAATTTTATATCCATCGATTCTCCCTCTTCTCCTCTTCCTTTCCCCCTTGAGATGGCTTTCCTTCCCCATTGGTCTTGTGAAGTTTGGTGCAGGTCATCTGTTTGTCCTCTGGATCATAATATTATAACTCTGTACGTTTCTATTCTGTACATTGTTTATATATTTTTGCAGGACTTCATATTATTGTGTACATGTATGGCAGCTGCCAGCATGTGGGTACTATATTCCTTCGTTTCTACATTCCATATGAGTCACCAGCATAGACACTCATGGATGCACAAGTCCCGTCCTATCACGTATGTATGTCATGGTAGGTATCTACTTACCTCTTATTTAGCACAACACACAACTTTTGTGGGGTCCTTTCTTTCATTTTTTACATTTCCCCTCCTTATGGGCTTTGGATCGATTTTCGACCCACTCCCTCCTTCACACACTTTTTCGGTTACTTACCCATTTCTTGGGTGTCTCTGGCTTTCTGCATTTCTTCCATTGTATTGGTGTACTTCTACATCACTCATACATATATATTTCTATTCCCTTCACACATTTGCTCTCTACATATATTGTACTCATTATGCACTTTTTACTACTTTTTCAGTATCCAGCACATTAATCTACGTTGGAAAATTCGATGAAACAACTTCTTTCCTCTAAGGACCTGCTAGATGTTCGCCTGCTAGACCAATCGATTCCAAACATCCGTGTACTTGGGACAACGATCTTCAGAGACTGTCTTCTCTCACTGAGCTTACCTTGCTACAAGCCTTTTCCTCCAGTTGCGGCTTCAGACCTCACTAACCATGGACATACCCTTTTGTTTTCAATAATTTTTATTGAGTTTTTTAAAGCAATAAAACATTTTAAAACATGAAATTTTGTTTGTCAGTTATGTAGCAACATAGATACATTTTTCATAAAGTACACAATATGTATATTCTTATAATTAGCTTAAATAGCCCAGCAAAGATCTCTGAAGCTGAGGCTCTCTAATACATCCAAATCCTTCTGACAATACAGTAAAACCAAAAAAAAAAATAAAAAAAAAATGAGGGGAGAATGGAAGGAAGAGAGGGGAGGGAGATTGGGTACCCCTGGCCTGGGGTGAGAGTCCGAAAAAGGACCTAAAATACCAGAAACACTACTCATTCAGTAGAGGAATATGTGATCCAGTCTTGCCAAATTTTTTTAAAAATCGCTTCTTTATCATGTAACATACTGAATAACTTATCGTTAATCATAATCCAATTTAGCTTAGATTTTACCAAGTGTAATGGAACAACAGCTTTTTTCCACGAAGTTGCTATTGCAATCTTAGCTGCTAAGAAAAGATTAGAAGTAAATCTATGTTGTGCAATCGAGAGGTCTGGTATTGTTCCATTCAGAAGTGCGTACACAGGAGAAAGCTTAAGATTTATTTGCGTTATGGAATATAACATATTATATATGCGTCTCCAGAATCGCTTGACCTTAGGACAATGCCACCATATGTGAGCATGAGTGCCCTCCATCCCGCACCCTCTAAAACATTGAGATGATACTGTGGGAAAAATTTTTGACAGGCGAGAGGGCACCATGTACCATCGTGAAAAGACTTTAAAGTTTGCCTCCACTAAATTAGCATTTATCGAAATCTTAAAGGTGCGCTCCGCCATGTCTTGCCACTCTCTCATTGTTAGGTTGATAGCAAAATCCTTTTCCCACTCTAGCATATAAGGAAGTTTATTGACAGAAGAAACCATCATAGTATATATTTGGGATAAAATACCTCTCCCCGTGTTACTGTGTAAACAGAGTGTTTCAAACATTGTTCTAAGACTTATATCAGGAGTTACTTTCGTAAGCGATTGCAAAAAATGTGTAATTTGGGAAAATCTGAACAATTCTGTATCTGGAAGATTATGTATAGAGCGAAAGTACGACACAGACCGTATTCCCAGCCTATCAATAAAGTCAGCGATTCTATATAGGCCTTTGTCCAACCACCATTGAAAGGCTGATGGTGTTAAGCCCGGAGTAAAGCTTGGATTGGAGAAAAGCCTTGCAGCTGGTGTATGAGAAGAAACCATCTTAAATCTTCGCTTCAACCTATCCCAAATTGCTAAGTTAGAAGAGAGGAGTGGGCACATTATAGCCGGCCTGTCTTTAGGCGCCATCCAAGGTAGTAGATCTATAGGAGTCGGGGAGCATGCCGTTTGTTCAATAAGACCCCACAGAGGGAGTCTAGACCCTCTGTGTAGAGAAACCAATGGAGCTAGTCTAGCTACATAGTAATATTTTGTAACATTTGGAACCCCCAGTCCCCCATCTATTCTTGGGGTGTACAGAGTGGTTTGCACTATCCTACTACGTTTTTGCCCCATATAAATTTATTAAACATAGATTGGAGATTCTTCAAATATAATCCTGGAATATCAATAGGTATAGTACGAAAAAAGTAAAGCAGGCGAGGTAACAAAGTCATCTTTAATGCCGCGATGCGACCAAGCCATGATATCTGCAAGGAGGACCAAACTCTCAGCTCATCTAAAAATTTGTTGTATAGTGGTTTGAAATTCGCTTCGAATAACTTGGTGAAATTTGACGTCAGATTGATCCCTAAATAGGAGATTTTATCTTCCCTCCAGCGCATCTGAAAATTTAGTTGTGTTAATTTAGCCATGCGAGTGGGGATAGTTAAATTTAGGGCTACAGATTTGTCATGGTTAATCATAAGGCCTGAAAGGGAACCGAACCTATCCAGAACCTGATACAGATTTGGTAGCGTAGTTAGAGGGGATGTTATCATAAATAAAATATCGTCCGCGAACAAGGCACACTTATGTTCCCTACCTCCCACTCCAATTCCCTTAATATTGCAGTTTATCCTAACCAAATGGGCTAAGGGTTCAATGGCTAGTATAAAAAGAATGGGAGAAAGGGGACATCCCTGTCTAGTTCCACATTTGATCCTTATGCGATCTGACATGAACCCCTTAATATTAACTTCTGCAGTTGGAGCGGAGTACAAGCTAGACAGTATTGTTATAAACTTTTGCCCGAAACCCCAACGTTTGAGTATATAAAAAAGATAATCCCATTGGAGGGAATCAAATGCTTTATGGATATCAATTGCTAAACACATAGCCTGTTTTGGTGGGGTGTTATCCCACTTAGCGTGAACCAGGGAGATCAAATCTATCACTCTCCGGGTTTGGTCTGCTGCCTGTCTGTGGGGTACAAAACCCACCTGATCAGGATGGATATATCCCTCCAGAAAAGTGTTAATTCTCATGGCCAGGATTTTTGTAAGGATTTTCACATCATTATTAATCAAAGATATTGGCCTATAATTTTGGCAGTTAGTGCTATCTTTCTCTGGCTTGGGTATTAGAGAAATATGAGCCGCTAGGGCTCCCGGGAAGGGAATGGACATACCCTTTTAACCATGGCCAGACGCTCTACCTATTATTACCCTGAGCCCTTTTGCCACACAGTGGTGATTTTGTGGCGACCCTCTGGGGCTCCGATCTGGACAGCGATTGGCTACACTTACGTGCTAGTCTGCATTAGTCGTTACCTTACTGTATTATGTTTTGGATTTTTGTGGTTCCCATGCCCGCGGGACGAGTCCCACCTGCATCTTACCTGCTTTTTGGCCTCTAGTTATAACTTCATCCTTGTATATTACCTGCTGTGTCATTCCATCTATGTATATATTTTCTTCTTTATGCGGTACAGCAAAACATATATGTTGTTGCCATTCATGCATTACCAGGCTGATGATATCCGCACTATCATAATTAGGTGATTTTGAATTTTCGTTACTGGTCAAGCAATGTGGCAGCCCACTAAATTCTTATGTTTACCATCTGGCCGCACAACATTGGGAACCCTGTCTAGAAACAATCTATGCTCTTCTACACTTTATATCACTTTGTCGCTCTCATTGTTTGGGTATTTTTTGTTAATAGGGTCATATTTCGTCGCTCTGTTGGTGTGTGTGGGCTAGGTACGGCCTTAACTTGTACCTTAAATTAAATATATATATCTTTTAGCATTATTCATGGTATTCAGTTGCTCTTTTATTATACACATAATTGTTCACCTGTTTATTGCAGAACTTCACTGTGCTTGTACTCCGCCGTCCAGAGGGTTGCAGATGTATTGGCCATTATTCTCTTTTTAGAATGTATCTACTTTGTTGATCATCATTTATATTTTCTCCGTCTTGTGTTATACTGCTTCACTTAGCGATCTTGTATCGCTCTTGACTTTTTCTAGATAACTCGAGCGTAACTCTTGTATTTCAGTACTTCGATCTATTCAGGTTCTTCTATATATATATTGTCATCTTTTTTGATTTACTTTATTGTACTGCACATATACTCAAAAATCCGCGATGCAGGTTGTGTTATTCTTCAGCGCATGCGCATTTACCTGTTTTCTTCTTTCTGAGTATACTCCGGTCATGTGACCAGTCACATGACTCGGATTACTTTCGCACATGCGCGGTCCACCTTATCACACGCTGTTTCCAGCTGGTATTCAATCCATTCGGGCCAGCAGGTGAGATTTTTTCTTGGGGGGGGGGGGGTTGTTCCCGTGGGCGGGGGAACCACATATAAACGGGACCACTGTCGTATTGAGCCACACACCCCTGAGGAAGTCACCAGAGTAGGTGACGATACGCGTGGGGTTCGCTCCTCTCTCTCTTCCCCCACTCCGACCATGCCTATCTGCCTCTCACATCTTATCATGTGGATCCACATTGGGTATTGTATACTTTAGGTACTCAGGCAGCCACACACAGGACTGCTTGGTTTACCTTTGCACTGGTCACTTTTTATATGCGCATATATTTTTTGCTGCAGTCTGATGTTATCCAGTCATATCCAGCATCCTTGCTTGTCCTATATTGCATACTCGCTTCTTTGATTTAGTCGGTTGTGGGCTAGGGAGCCCAGGACAAACAGGGCTCCCTACAAACAGGGCACCATGCACCTTGCATGGTGCACTTTTTTAGTGTTTTTATTCATATGTGGTCGTGTTGTTACATTGTTTATTTATGTGTATTAATAAAGCTTTTTTGATACTATTCCAGTCCACTATACGTATCCTCTCTCGTCTCCTTTTTCTGGTTATATGAATTTCTAGGATACGTGGACCATACCTCTATTTTTTACATTGGTAGTGCCTGTCCCACTCTTGGTTTAGCTACATACAATTCGACAGTTGTCACCATAGGCCTTGGGTAAACAACATCCCCAGGGGACAAATCAGAAGGGTCGAGAAAAATTGTATGAATGAGGAAGATATAGAAAAACATACCCAGGTGATAAAAGAAAGAATTAGGGAACGGGGTTGCCCGGAAGAACTCTTCAGTGAGAGAGTAAAAGATAAAGAAAAAGAGAGTGAGAATGGGGACAAGATAAACCCCCTTTTTGTCACAACCTACTCTAAAGATGCACTAAAAGTCAGAACCATAATTAAAAAGCATTGGCATATATTGAAAAGCGACCAAAATGGAAGGCAAATTCACACACTGTAAATGCTGAAAGGCATGCAAAGAAACTAGACAGATTTCTAAACCAGATAATAAGAATATAAAATACAATGGACAAGATATAATACTAAAAGAAAATATGAGTTGCAATACCACCAATTTAATGTATCTCTTGATTTGCCTTTGCGGCATGGGGTATGTAGGCAGAACTAGTCGTAAGATCAAATCCAGGGTGGCAGAGCATTGCCGCAATATCAGGAAAGGTATCACGAATCATAGTGTTCTGGCACATTTTAAGAAATGTCACAATTCAAACCCACAGGGCACTTATTTCACAGCCATAGAGAAAGTTAGGACACACTGGCGAGGAGAACATATCAACACAAAAGGGAGGGATATTGGATACACAAATTACACACATTGGCACCTAGAGGATTAAATATAGATTTTGAATTGAAATGTTTTCTAAAAGAGGATTAAAATACACGGATCACAGAGCTTTAGTCGAAGTCACATTTTTACCCTTGTTTTTTCGGTTGCAGACTACATTCATAAAACCTTGCATTATTATAAAATTATGGGAATCCCCACTGCTAATATTTAGAAATATTCCAAAAGAAATTTATATACCCACAAATACTGCACTTTAGCGGTGAACTTGATACTACACTACTAGACAATATTGAATGCATACCTAATATTTGGATGGTTGAATGTGTGCAGTAACTACCTACATGTCTACCTACATATAGAAAATAGATAATTGTTGAATCATAGAAAAATATGGATGTGCTAAACAGAATAGTCGAATCTTCTTTTTCGACCTATGGGTAATCTCTGCTGTAGACAGTAGAGAAGCGTGGACTGTTAAACAGACTAGGAACAGTGATGCGGCGTTGCCGTTCTCTATGTTGATTTCTGTGCTTATATGTTGAGCAGTATACCTGGGGGCGGCAATGCAGCTCTGGAAGTATAGGTGTAGTGTATAGGTGTTGCACTGGGAACAGTGCAAACTCAGAAAATATGCCTGCAGCTAATTTGAGCAGGTCACGTTGACATCTTAAGGAAATCTGTTTTGTATATTGTATTGTTATAATGTTGCTATAATGTTGTATGCTGTATGCTAATTACCTCTTATAAGAGAGGACGGGAGTTAGACACCAGCTACGCCCCGGAAGAAGCTGTGTCGGCATTTTATGAAGACATTCTCCACGATTGGAGTGCGTGTTTCTTCTAGTGGTCCGCTGTGGTGAACGGTGGTAACAATAGGAGGAACGAAAACTATATCCACTTGGGTCTGAATAGTGGGCTGCTCTTATCTGGAGAATCTGTGGGTTTGTGCTGTGAGCAGAACGGAGGACAAACAAGAACAATTATTGTGAACGTTTGGAGTGAAAACCTCTGTGAACGTCTGGAGCTCCGGTCAGATAAGAAATCTATATATTTTTATTTCTATCTCTTTATATTTTAACATTGGGACTTCTGGATCAGTCCTGGACCGTTGTTTTAGCTCCGAGAGGGTTAAAGTTAAGAGTGCAGCACTACACCCAAAGAGTTAATGATAGTGGTCTAGTCATGTATTCATGATGCAGTGGTGATGGTAGTGGTGTGGTGGTATTATTCAGTCATGACACAGTGGTAATGGTAGCGGTGTAGTAGTATTATTCAGTCATGATGTAGTGGTAATGGTAGCGGTGTGGTGGTATTATTCAGTCATGACACAGTGGCAATGGTAGCGGTGTAGTAGTATTTTTCAGTCATGATGCAGTGGTAATGGTAGTGGTGGTTATAGGGTGGTAGAGGGTTAAAGTTAAGAGTGCAGCACTAGACCCAAAGAGTTAATGATAGTGGTCTAGTCGTGTATTCATGATGCAGTGGTGATGGTAATGGTGTGGTGGTATTATTCAGTCATGATGCCGTGGCAATGGTAGTGGTGTGGTGGTATTATTCAGTCATGATGCCGTGGCAAAGGTAGTGGTGTGGTGGTATTATTCAGTCATGATGCAGTGGTAATTGTAGCGGTGTGGAGGTATTATTCAGTCATGATGCAGTGGTAATGGTAGCGGTGTGGTGGTGTTATTCAGTATGATATATGTGGGGGCACAGTGTGGTCAGTTGTGGTGTGAGGGGTATATATGATATATGTGGGGGGCACAGTGTGGTCAGTTGTGGTGTGAGGGGTATATATGATATATGTGGGGGCACAATGTGGTCAGTTTTGTTGTGAGGGTTATATATGATATATGTGGGGGCACAGTGTGGTCAGTTGTGGTGTGATAGGTATATATGATATATGGTGGGGTACAGTGTGGTAAGTTGTGGTGTGATAGGTATATATGATATATGGTGGGGTACAGTGTGGTAAGTTGTGGTGTGTGGGGTATATATGATGTTAGGGGCACAGTGTGGTCAGTTGTGGTGTGAGGGGTATATATGATATAAGTGTTGGGTATAGTGTGGTCAGTTGTGGTGTGAGGGGTATATATGATATATGTGGGGTACAGTGTGGTCAGTTGTGGTGTGAGGGGTATATATGATATATGGTGGGGTACAGTGAGGTAAGTTGTGGTGTGAGGGGTATATATGATATATGTGGAGGGCACAAGGGTGGTCAGTTGTGGTGTGAGGGGTATATATGATATATGTGGGGGCATAGTGTGGTCAGTTGTGGTGGGAGGGGTATATATGATATATGTGAGGAGTACAGTGTGGTCAGTTGTGGTGTGAGGGGCATATATGATATATGTGAGGGTTACAGTGTGATCAGTTGTGGTATGAGGGGTATATATGATATATGTGGAGGGCACAATGTGGTCAGTTGTGGTGTGAGGGGTATATATGATATATGTGGGGGTACAGTGTGGTCAGTTTTGGTGTGAGGGTTATATATGATATATGTGGGGGATACAGTGTGGTCAGTTGTGGTGGGAGGGGTAAATATGATATGTGTATTAGGTTGGTGCCAACCATATCTGTTTTATGAACCTGCACAGATGAGTAATGGATGGAAGAAGTCGCCTGGAAGATCAGACCAAAGGGAAGAGACAATATCAGGGACGTCACCTGTAAATGATTGGATTACACTGCAGCCTCTATGCAGGACTGGTATCTACTACTATATGGTCACTATATGCTGGTACATACTGGTCTGTGTGTAGGTTATCATATAGTATTGCAGTATTATTCATGGAAAGAAAGAGTGGGGGATAAAGAATCAGGGCGAACGGGACTATAGAAGAGAGGGAGAGGAGAGATGGGAAAAAACAGGGGAGAGTGTAGACAGTTTGCTATGCAAGGAGAGGTCCTTTCGCTTTCTTTGTATTCGGTTTGTGTATCCCACCACCCTCGTCGGTTTTATGAACCTGCACAGATGATAATGGATGGAGAAGTCTCCTGAAGATCAGACACAGGGAAGAGACAATATCAGGGACGTCACCTGTGAAGATGGATGACCTGCAGCCTCTGTGCAGGACTGGTATCTACTACTTATATTGTCACTAAGTGCTGGTAATACGTCTGTGTAGGTTAATCATATAGTATTGCAAGTATTATTCAGTCATTAGGTAGTGGTAATAATCATGATGTTGCACGGTGGTGTTTATATAATAATATGGCAGTAAAGATCATCAAAAGTGGGAGTTTATTATGTTGGTAATGTATGGTAATACGGTCTGTGTGTAAAGTCTTCTGCTCATTAACAGTATGTTGGTATTTCTTCATTAGCTGTGGGTTGGCTTTGGAGGGATCATTCGCATTGTTACGCGCTATTGTTTGTAATATTGAAGTTTTTAATGGTTAATAGTATGGTATGTATAGCATATATAATATCATTATATGGTAATAGTATCGCGTAGTATATTGATTTCTCATGGACCAAATTTAAATGTTTCTCTAAATTCTCACCTTTACTAAACCAATCGAAATTAAAGATACCAATGTTTTCTAATTTTTTTTAAAGCTTGAGCTGTTATTTGAAACACTTGGTATCTTTTTTTTCTCATATATATGTTGTGGAGGGGGCCCCCGCATCGGCGTCGCCACTGGGGGGGGGGCCCCATCCTAGATGAAGTGCTCCATACCGATGGGACCCTTAATCTGGCCCTGCACCCAGGCCATCACCCCAGCACACCAGCAGGACTCAAGAATCTCCTGTCAGTTCAAGCAAATTAAAAGATGCGCTTTTAGTCATATGTTAAAGTTATATTACTTGGTACTTGGGAATGTAGGAAGAGATAGAATTGATTAGCCAGGGCCGAATTATATTTGGAGGATCTCTGTCTTGGCCCCATGATTCTCAATGTACAAAGGGAACTGGAATGAAGCTGAAATGATGCAACTTTTCATTCTTGTCCTCAGGAGAGCAATATATCAATTTGTTGAGGAACACGGAGCAAAAAAGTTGCTTTAATTTTTGGTTGGCACTTTGCAATAAGGAAGGGGTGGTTTTTGGTTGGCATTGTTTGGGCAAAGCCGCTAAAAGGGTTCGCCATCACGTCCTAATATAGCTGGACGGTGTCCCATTATATAGCAAGCCAGCCCCTGCCCCGCCCGAGTACATAGCCACCTAGACCCTGCCCCCAGTAATTCAAGCAGCACATGCCCCCTAGAATCCAAGGCTGGCCCCTGTCCCCAGTATATGGAAAGCAGTTGGCAGTTGGCAAGCACTGACTGTGTAGCACATACCAGAATTACTACTCGAACCGATATGAATATTGTTAAGAAAACGGTGGATGTGACAATACCCTTAACATTCAAGTAATATATTTTTGTGTTTTCTTGCAATTTTCTTGAAACTAGGGGCAGATTTATCAGTGTCTGAAAGTCAGAATATTCCAGTTGTCCATGGCAACCAATCACAGCTATTCATGATGCACGGTAAAATGAAAGCTGGCTGTGATTGGTTGCCATGGGCAACTGGAAATATTCTGACTTTCAGACACTTGATAAATCTGCCCCATTTGTGTTTAGATGCAAGCAAATGTCTGGGTGGGGCTCAATCAATTGCACTATGCATTTCTATTGAAACACTGCGATCATTGTTTTCAAGGAGAGCATTGTGTTTTATTACAGATTATTATTAACACTCACACGGCCACTTTATTATGTACAACCCTGTCTAACTGCTCGTTACACTTAATTTCTAATCAGCCAATCACATGGCGGCAACTCGTGCATTTAGGCATGTAGACACTGGTCAAGACAATCCATCTCCGTGCATCAGTATGGGGAAGAAAGGGATTTGAGTGCCTTTGAAACGTTGGCATGGTTTGTTGTGCCAGAGGGCTGGTCTGATTATTTCAGAAACTGCTGATCTACTGGATTTTCAAGGCAACAGTGACTCAAATCGCCACCCGTTTACAACCAAGGTAGGCAGAAGAGCATCTCTGAAACGCACAGTACGTCGAACTTGAGGCAGATTGGCTACGCAGCAGAAGACCACCACCCGGTGCCACTCCTTTCAGCTAAGAACAGAAACTGAGGCCCAATTTGCACATGCCATCGAAATTGGACAGTAAAATTGGAAAAATTTTGCCTGGTCTGATGAGTCTCTGATTTCTGCTGCTGACATTCGATGTTAGGGTCAATTTGGCGTCAACACATGAAAGCCTGGATCCATCCTGTTGTAGCACACGGTTTCAGGCTGGTGGTGGTGGTGTCATGGTGTGGGAATATTTTCCTTGTCACTCTTTGGGCCCCTTGGTACCAATTGAGCATCGTTTGCAACGCCGCACGCCTACTGAATATTTTTGCTGACCATGTCCATCCCTTTATAACCACAATGTACCCAACATCTGATGGCTACTTTCAGCAGATATGCGCCATGTCATAAAGCTGGAACATCTCAACTGGTTTCTTGAACATGACAATGAGTTCACTGTACTCAAAATGGCCTCCACAGTCACCAGATCGCAATCCAATAGAGCTCTTTTGGATGTGGTGGAACGGAGATTCGCATCATGTGCAGCCGAAGATAATGTGGCAACTGTGTGATGCCATCATGTCAAATGGACCAAAATCTCTGAGGAATGCTTCCAGCCCTTGTTGATGCCATTTTCTGAAGGCAAAAGGGGTCCAAACCCGTTACTAGCATGGTGTACTAAAAAAAGTGGCCGGTATGTGTAAGTTGTCTCAAGGAGATTCCTGTAGGGATTGCTTATGTTGTGCTTCTAAGGATGCAGGAAGAGAAAAGGCCTCAATCTTAACCTTTCCCTCTTTAACCTAGAGCCATGCTTATTAGGATTCCCTTAGGTTAGTCTTCACATTTTCCATTTTGTAATTTCAGGGTGGGGTCAGAGAGGTGTCAGCTCTAAGTCCAAAGTATATTTTTTTCAGTTCCTCAATTCAAGGGAGTCTTGTAGAAGGGATTCATTGAGTCTCCAGTTAAATGTACCTCATGCTTCACTGGTTACAGGCGACAGTAATAAATGTCAGGGGCGTGATCAGATAAAATAAATTGATCCAATTTCTGTGTGTAATAGTGGTTGATAGGAGACCGTTGTATAATGGGGGGGGGGTGGCTATAATTGTGGGGGGCTACTGCGTATACTGGGGACTGGCTGGCCTATATAATGGGGCTGGACTGGTGACTGCTGGCTATAACTGGGGGGACTGTCTGGCTATAACTGGGGGACTGGCTGGTGATACACTGGGGGGAAGGCTGGCTGTACGTGGGGGGAATGGCTGACTGTATACTGGGGGGGGGCTGGCTGTATACTGGGAGCCTGTCTGGCTATGTGCAGGGGGCATGGCTGTATACTGAGTGGACTGGCTGGCTGTATACTGGGGGGACTGGCTGGCTGTATAACTGGGGGACTGCTGGATATATACTGGGGACTGGCTGGCTATATACTGGGGGACTGCTCTGCTACATACTGGGGGGACTGGCTGGCTTTATACTGGGGGGACTGAGTGGCTATAATGCTGGCGACTGGCTGGCTGTATACTCAGGGGGACCGGTTGCTTTATACTGGGGGGAACTTGCTTGCTCGATGTGCGGCAGGACTGCTGGCTGTATACTGGGTGGGACTGGTGGCTGATACTGGGGCGACTGGCTAACTTATACCGGGGGGGAGTGGCTGGCTATATACTGGGGAATGGCTGGCTATAGATGCGGGCCTGGCTGTATACTGGGGGGCTTGGCTGGCTATATATAAGGGGGCGGGGTGGCCGTCTGGCTGTATACTGGGGGACTGGCTGGCTTTATACTGGGGGACTTGGCTGGTTATATCTGCCAGGACTTGGCTTGGCTGTAATCTGGGAGCTGGCGCATACTGGGGGGGTTGTTTGGTATATACAGGGGGTCTGGCTAGTATCTGGGGTGCTTCTCGGCTATATCATGGGGGCTGGCTATATACAGGGGGTGTGTGGATTTAAGCTGGGGGGGGGTGATTTAAACATCTAGTTAGTGTGAGTTTGTAGTGACTCCACCCCACACACATGGCCACCCTACTTGTTTTGACCCCCGCCCACAGAACACTTTTACTGTTTTTTCCAGGCCATTTTAATTCGCAGTCCGCCCCTATGAAAGAATGCATTAGGATCTGATCGTAACCTAGAAGCGTATGTATAACCAATCAGAAGTTGGATTGAAAATAGCCAATCAGAGCTTTCTATTAATAGCTAATCATAAAATAACTTTCAAATGTATGATAACAAATCATGCTAATAGTTATGATGTTACTCTGCTAAACATTATAAGGGGTTTGACCCCCCAATTGGGAATTTTTCTCAGTTCACACTGCCTGTTGAGCTCCTTGATTCCTTTGTGACATAATTCACCTACACCATTACTACTAATTCCTGTGCGGCAGACCGCATCTACTTCAACAGAAAGAAGACAGTGTGAACAGGTGTGAGGGGCTGTTATGCTCATGCAGTTTTGCGGGCCTAAATAGTCACAAGTAAGCATGTAATATGATTCTGATCCACAGGATGCTTTTGCTACGATCTGGCCACAGATAGCCTCCTATGCATCCTTTAGTTTAGTACAGCTGCATGGCCAACGAAAATTGTGATAGGACCAGAGGGGTGTGATGTGTCTTCTCTGGGAACGTCGGGCACGCTTCCGGTTGCGAGAAGAGGCTGAGGCGATGCGCACACCCGACTGTACACACCTGTTCCTCCGTTGATATTATGTAAGGCAAGAGAGACTAATATGGCTCTCCTGGCATATGCCATGTTAGATATATATACCACCACTGTAACCTGCCACCCCCCTATATTAACAACAATATAAAAATCTTTTTCTGGTAACATGCAAAGACCTGGTGGGTAAAACTATGAATCATATTGTACCTGAGTTTGTACTTACAATGTAACTGTGTATATTTAATGAATTGACTAACCATCCCCACATTTCTTCTCTGTGGGTTTTAGCTATGTATTTTTTAGTGTTTCATTGATTGACTTGGTATTTATTAATACATATTTATGTATTTTTAGTGGATTTTTTATGGTACTTTTTTTTTTTATGGTACTTTGATTTTATTTATTTATGATCCTATTTACGGTACTCAGATTGTACAATTATGTTGTTTAAGGGACTATTTTCTTTGCAATTGGGTTACTCCCATTGGTGTTAGAGGATGAAAGGCAGAACCACTGTGATCATTTTATCAAGGCACACATGACCTGTACCAAGCTCTATTGTGCCATACCTTGGTGCAGTCATGATTTTGGGTCTCCAGGTGGTATATATGCGGCATCAAGTGTCCGATATGGCAGGTCCAGGAACCGCGAGTAAAACCACGGTAGTGTCTCAGTTAAACACCAGCAGAGCCCTGAAGGATAATTATTATTGCCAGGTAGAGGCTCACATGTATCTTGCCATTTTAACATTTCCTTGCCCCCCTTGCAACATGGATTATTTTATACCTTTTTACATTTACAGTTTAAAAAAGTTGTGCGTTAAGCACCCCTCTAACACAGTTCAGTGTAGGCAGTATATAGTTTCATAGTTTTATACGGTTGAAAAAAGACACTTGTCCATCAAGTTCAACCAAGAATGGTAGGGATCTGGATAGTGAAGGGATTTAGGGGAAACAATTCATATAACATACAATCATGTTATATAGGTGTAAAAAGGCATCTAGAGACCCTTCTTGAAGCTCTCCGCTGTCCCTGCTGTGACCAGTGCCTGAGGCAGGCTATTCCACAGATTGAACAGTTCTCATAGTAAAAAGCCCCTATCCCTGCCGGTGATTAAACCTTGTTTTCACTAACAGACGGAGACTGTGCCCTCTCGTCTTTGATTTTATTTAATCTGAACAAACTTACCACCATTTTTTGATGGACCATGTCATCAAGATATTTATCATTAAATTCATCATGGTCCCCTCGTACGTCCGGTGTCTCTTTTTCAGAGCAAATAACATCTATTTTTAGTGCCTTTTCAGAGTGTAATATTACAAATCCTCTATCACGAAGTCCTACCACTTTTGAACATGAACAAGATCCTACTACTTAGAGCAGCTGATTGACCTTGCATGCTGTTATTTCAATTTATGATGCTCTATAACTCATCCCAGGGGTCCTTCTCACAAGGGTACCTCCCAATTTACTCTCCCACCAATGACCATATTTTGTGCCTTTGGTTGTGGCCCCATGTGCATAACCTTATCGGTTTATCCACCATTAAATCTCATTGTGCCAAGTTGGAGTGAACCAAACAAAATAACAGTATCGTATTTATATTTCAGTAATGGACGATATATGAAAAGAAAAGAAGGAAACGTATGGATTTTTCTGTGGAACCAACCATAGCCATAATTTTTGCAGCCAGTGTTACTTTACATTTATTATGAGAGTAAAATTAACATACAACATAAAAGCTACCTGTTACGATCCCTGTCTTGAATACTTCAAGGCCCTTGCTGCTAAATATTTGTTTGAGAGTCACAAGGCCCTTGTAAAGAAATGTGCTGCAACCGGTACAACATTTTTATCCTGTCATGTTTCTATAAATAAAATCATTTTACTAACTAATCACCCGGAACATGAAAAGAAAAGGAACATTAAAATGGACCCTCATTTGTTTAACAAATATTTTTAGATAATTAAAAAGGGACCTCCGTCACCGATATGTTTGTCAAAGTGTTCCAACCAAAGAGCAAGATCCAGTGACAGTTCCTAAGAGACCCACATCAGTATTATATGTGTCCCTCCACCTGAAGTCACATCAACGCACTTCAACTATGGAGCTTGTTTGATTTCATGTAACATCACAGTACCATGGTTGTGTACAACTTGCTATTCTTAGAGAGTCTAAAGGACCGACTGATGAATGTGTCAACTGGTGACATGTCATGAATGTAACACAAGGCAACCATGTAAAAATTTTTGAATATTTTCCTCCATTTGTACATAGAGCTATATTTCTGTAGTTTCAATAGTACAACAGTCCCTAAGTACAGTGAGCCAAGCAGGTATTTCTTAGTTTTTCCTAGCTGTCAGTCACAATACTGGGGCATGGTTCACTGTGTATCTTTCATCACCAGTCTCTGACTCTCTGGTCTCTCTCAGTCGCTCCTTCTAGTATGATTCGTTCTTCGCATTAAAAAGCTCTATTTTCATAACGAGATACTAAAACATCGTATTAAGGTGCAGTGCCCTCATCTAGCACGTAATTTTGAGGTGATATGGTAGGACTTGTAAGTAACTTTAATACAGCACAGTCATTGTTAGTCGTGGGCGCAAAATCGGTACTATGGTTGCGTCCTCTTTTAAGAAACAAATATCCTGAATTTATAAAGGACTTTAAAAACAAAAATATTATTTGAAACAATAGCAACTCTGTAAAATGTTCCACTGCAATCCTTCTAGCATTCGTAATCTGCTAACCACGTTATTAAACACCCCACCCCTCACTCTTTTTCACCTACTTCCGTTTCTTTCCCTTTTCTAAAATAAATGATGGGTGCATGAAAAAAGACTGTGGCTGCATTGTTTAAACACCTCAGGGTGAATTATAAGAGGGAAACAAATCTTATTGCTAACCATGTGTCAGCAGGACAGCACGTGCCTCATCGTTAAAGACACGGATATTGCCCCGTGAATCCGCGAAGCACTGTGATTTACAGAGGCCATGCCTAGACGTACCGCCCCCCCTGCGTTCCCTAGGACCCCGGTCTTCTCTCCTTCTTCATCCTCGTCCTCTGCTTCCTCCTTTTATTCATTCCTTGCGTTCCAGATCCGGGAGGGACAACTAATGAGACGAGCCAGAACAGAAACTAGGAATAACCATGTGGTGGCTGTGGCACCTGGTATGGTGAACAAGCCGAGGAATATCTTGATGGACGTCTAGGCAACGCCTTTTTGCCGAGCTGGAGTGTCCCTTGGGAACCCACTACTGGGGCGACTCTTTCTTGGGAGCGCTGTGCAGCACAACGATGGGAAGGCTGGCAGAGCTGGGGCGCCCGGACGAAATGGCCTGACAAGGCTGCGGAAACCCACCAGGCACACTGGAAGCAGCAAAGCCACCGGGGCTCACTGGGAGCAGGAACCGCCGGGCAAATCACTTGAACACGAAACCAACCCCACCGCCGGGGCACACTGGGAACTGCCGGACCGCCGGCGGCACTGGGAATCTTCTTAACCGCCTGGTCGTCACTTGGAAGCTGCGGAACCGCCGGGGCGGACTGGGGAATCTGCGGAACCCGCCGAGCGTGCACTGGGATCTGCTACCCCGGCGCATGGAAAGCGCGAACCGCCGGGGCTGCACGTGAACTGCAGAACCGCCGGCGATCACCGGAATCTCTGCGGACCACCCTCGTTCGACAAACTGGAAAGCTTCCGGAAAACCTCCTGGTGCATCAACTGGAGCTCGGGAACCGCTGGGGCAAGCAATCCCTGTCAGCTGCGTAACCCCGCCGGGGCAGCATTGGAAACCTGTGGAGGGCTTATGCGGCTCTTCGTGGCACAGCCGGAGCGTCTCTGGACAGGCCGGAGGAGACTCTTGGAACGAAGTAGTAGGTAGGAAGACGATGCCTCTGGGCCTGCCGGATGAGAACTCAGGAACGGCCTCTGCGAAGGCCATGAGACTCTGGAATGGTCTCGTGTGAAGTCTGATGAGAACTCTTGGAACGGGCCTCTGGGAAGGCCGTATAATACAAACCAGGCAGCATGGAGCCAGACTTGGGTTGTGCGAAACCAGGACCGGATTTTTTCCAGAAACGTGGTATATTTAAATGTCCGGATCACAACTATCCCACACAGGAGTAGCCAGCCCAGGACAGGGCATCTCCAGAGAGCAAAGAGAAAACATATGCCCAGCTTAGTTCTTTCAGTGGTGAACGGGATGACATCAGTTTTAATGTGCGCGAGCACTGGACAAAGCTCCGGCAAAAATTGTGGTTGCCATCAAATGGGTTAGGCTTAAAAATTCAGGTCCAGACTCTACGGTCGACTGGAGCCACAGGAGGAGTCGCGGAGCCTGCTGCGGGATGCAATCATCTGTCAAAGGTGGCAGCGAGTTTGTCCAGAGTTCTTTTGGGGACAGCTGGCGAAGTGCTGTAGTGTTCCTCCTGTAGCTTGAGTGGGTCCTCGACACAGTCCATGGCCGTTGCAGAATTCATGCTCTTGGCGGAGTCCATGGCCGATCTTACCTGTCACGCACGAGGTGTGGGAGAGTCTCCTGAGGCTACTTCATTAAGACTCCCTGACCACCGGGGAATGATTGTACTAGCCGCACCCCAGGAGCAGAGTCTAAGTGGATCCCGGGTCTTCTGCCAACCTGCGCGGAGCCACCAATCGCGCCAACCACAGTAACAACCAAGCCCTCGCTGGCAGCCAGTTTAGGGACACAGGGAAGGGAAATGCATCTCTCGTCATTTATTTACCAAAAATCGGAACAATTCGGGTGTAGAACTCCGGCCACACTTGTTCATCTCTGTCAAAAGATCCTATAAACAAAAATATAGATCATAAATGGATGATTCATATTTTTTTTTTTAAAAAGTTAAAAAGTCACACTATCTCCATCAAAAAAAACTTATCATCCCATTTAGTGAACACTAAAAAAAAAAAACTTGTCTGGATCATTACTTTTTTTTTTCTATTTTGCCACCAGACGTTTTTAATAACAGGAGATCAAAGTGGAGTTAAGTCTGAATAAATTAACATTCCTGATGGTAAGACTATGCTATTAAGCTCCTGTGAACTCCTTCTTTTGTCATAACTTCGTTTTAGTATACCCTGTTCTGCCCAATTTCTCGATATAGAGTTCACATAAAAACTGCACAATAGAATAAAAATCAGACCTTAACCCCTATGGGACTCAGCCTCTTTCGGCCTTCCCCTTACCGACATGTGACTAATAGACGTCACTTCGGGTTCCCCGTTACTGGAAGGGCTTGCGGGGCCCTGCCCTCTCCATAGCTGGTAATCTTTGCTGTAAAAAAGCTAGTGCCAGCAAGTCTTCCGTAAACATCCACGATTCGGTGCCCGGCACCGATGCATATGTTTTACCGCTGATAGCCGCCTCCAAAAGTGGCGTGGCAAAGCGCGGGCGCCTCCATCTCCGTTTATATCGTCGCTTCCCCGCCCCGTGACGTCATGGGAGCGCGTCCGTCGCCATGGACTTCGGTCTCACGAAGACCCTAGCTACTTCGTTTTAACCCATTCCTACAATGTGCTGTCAGCACATAAAAAACCTAAAATTCAAATCACCCCCCTTTCCTAGAATTTATTAAATATAATAAACATAAAAATCATAAACACATTAGGTATTTGCCCGCTCCGAAAAATTCCCCACTCTATCAAATATGATAACGTTTTTCACTGCGTTAACCCCGTAACGGAAAACGCGCCCAAAGTCAAAAATGGCACTTTTTGTCATTAAAAAAAAAAAAAAATTCTATAAAATTGATCAAAAGTCGTACAGTCCTAAAATGATAACATTGTAAACGTCATCAAAATCTGCAAAAAACTCCAAGCACCAACACTCCAATACACCAAAATATGAAAACAAGTTAATTAGCCCCCATAAGATGCAAAATCCCCCCCACAAAAAATTTGTACAGGAGGTTTGTAAATTTTTTTAAATGTATGAAACATTATAAAACTATACAATTTGGTAGCCCCGTATCGTACCACCCAAGATCAATTAGACATCATTTTGGTTTGCACACTGAAATCCCTAAAATCCAAGCCCACAAGATACGTCACATGCTTTTTTTACCAATATCACTGCATTTGAATTTTTTTTCCCGCATCCCGTACAAACACGCATGGAATATTTAAATACCCCATTTTTAAGTGTAATTTGGTTACGCAGAAATAATCCATCACACATCTCTGTACAGGGAACCATAAAAAAGTACAGATTTTTGAATGTGGGGAGTGAAAAATAAACGCCAAACCGACAAAGGGCCGCTGTCGGAAGGGGTTAGGACGTGTCCCCATTTTCAATTCTGCCCTGTTCACAATAAGTGCTTATAGCTTTGGAACATAAAGATATCCAGGGGATTTTTGAATTGTACTTTCAAATGAGTTTAACAATTTTTGGATGATATCTTTTATTTTACTTAGAAAAAACTGAATTTGGACAAAAATGTGGAAAAATTATTTATTTGGTGTAGTAGTATTTTTCAGTCATGATGCAGTGGTAATGGTAGTGGTTATAGGGTGGTAGAGGGTTAAAGTTAAGAGTGCAATAGATAGTTGTGGACACTAGACTGAGTCCATAAATCAATAACTATTTACAAAAAAGGCCTTAGGCCTCACTGGGACTCATTGGTCATAAAACTTCACTTTTATTGAGATTCTATTTAAAAGTATGATCTTTTTCACACTTCAATGAGTTTTATTATGAACATATCCTAATTTACATTAAAATTATGCAGACCATCGTAGAGACTTTAATGTGTGGCATTAAGTAGAAGGAGGAAGATTATTTTTAGAGAGGCTTCGGGATCCCACTGTATACCTAAAGGCAACACTAGATGTCGCTGTGGTGCTAATAGCTTGATGGTGCTTTTATTGTTTTATTTGTTAACAATAAAAGCTACAGTGTTGCGAGTTACCCTGTTATACTAATAGATACAGTAGCAGTTTGCTCTCATATATCAACACAGGCACATGCCAAATAGCGATTGTATTGGGCCATCTCGTTTTATCTCATGCACACAGAGGCCCACAGGGTACTTTCTCCTGACGTCACTACACTCGGCAGTCCACTGTAGCGTTTGGAGTCAGTGAATGTGTCGCTGGCAGTTAATAATCACTGCCAGTCAACTCGCTCCACTATAAGGGTATTGGAGATCCCAAGCTGTCCTCATTTATACACTCATTATTAAATTCTTCCTCACTAACATTCATACATACGGATTCCACACACACACTTTGTCTGCTAACTAAAAATCATTCACACTAATGCCCCCCCGGCATTAGTGGTAATAATCATGATGTGCACGGTGGTGTTTATATAATAATATGGCAGTAAAGATCATCAGAAAGTGGAGTTTATATGTGGTAATGTATTGGTAATACAGGTCTGTGTGTAGAGTCTTCTGCTCATTAACAGTATGTTGGTATTTTCTTCATGTGATGCTGTGGGTTGCAGTTTGGAGGGATCATTCGCATATTGTAGCGCTATTGTTTGTAATATTGATAGTTTTAATCGGTTATAGTATGGTATAGTATAGCATATATAATATCATTATATGGTAGGTTATCATATAGTATTGCAGTATTATTCAGTCATTATGTAGTGGTAATAATCATGATGTGCACGGTGGTGTTTATATAATAATATGGCAGTAAAGATCATCAGAAAGTGGAGTTTATATGTGGTAATGTATTGGTAATACAGGTCTGTGTGTAGAGTCTTCTGCTCATTAACAGTATGTTGGTATTTTCTTCATGTGATGCTGTGGGTTGCAGCTTGGAGGGATCATTTGCATATTGTAGCGCTATTGTTTGTAATATTGATAGTTTTAATTGGTTATAGTATGGTATAGTATAGCATATATAATATCATTATATGGTAATAGTATCGCGGGAGTATATTTTGATTTCTCATGGACCAAAATTTAAATTGTTTCATAAATTCTCACCTTTACTAAACCAATCTAAATTAAAGATACCAATGTTTCTAATTTTTTTTAAAGCTTGAGCTGTTATTTGAAACACTGTGGTATCTTTTTTTCTCATATATTGTTGTGGGAGGGGCCCCCGCATCGGCTGCCAAGCTGGGGGGGGCCCCATCCTAGATGAAGTGCTCCATACCGATGGGACCCTTAATCTGGCCCTGCACCCAGGCCATCACCCCAGCACACCAGGCAGGACTCAAAGAATCTTCCTGCAGTTTCAATCAAATTAAAAGATGCTGCTTTTAGTCATATGTTAAAGTTATAATTACTTGGCTACTTGGGAATGTAGGAAGAGATAGAATGAGTAGCCAGGGCCGAATTATATTTGGAGGATCTTCTGCTGGCCCCATGATTCTCAATGTACAAAGGGACACTGGAATGAAGCTGAAATGATGCAACTTTTCATTCTTGTCCTCAGGAGGCCAATATGATCAAATGTTGTTGAGGAACAGGGAGCAAAAAAAGTTGCTTTAATTTTTGGTTGGCACTTTGCAATAAGGAAGGGGTGGTTTTGGTTGCAGTTTGGGCACAAAGCCGCTAAAAGGTTCGCCATCACTGCCTTAGTATATAGCTGGCTGGTCCCAGTATATAGCAAGCCAGCCCCTGCCCCGAGTACATAGCCACCTAGACCCTGCCCCCAGTATATTGCAAGCAGCACATGCCCCCTAGTATATAGCCAGCTGGCCCCTGTCCCCAGTATATGGAAAGCAGTTGGCAGTTGGCAAGCAGCTGACTAGTGTAGCACAGATACCAGAATTACTACTCGATACCGATATGATATGTTAAAGAAAACATGGGGATGTGACAATACCCTTAACATTCAAATAATATATTTTTTGTTTTCTTGCAATTTTCTTGAAACTATGGGGCAGATTTATCAAGTGTCTGAAAGTCAGAATATTTCCAGTTGTCCATGGCAACCAATCACAGCTATTCATGAGCACTGGTAAAATGAAAGCTGAGCTGTGATTGGTTGCCATGGGCAACTGGAAATATTCTGACTTTCAGACACTTGATAAATCTGCCCCATTGTGTTTAGAAATGCAAAGCAAATGTCTGGGGTGGGGCTCAATCAAATTGCATATGCATTTCTATTGAAACACATGCGATCAGTGTTTTGCAAGGAGAGCATTTGTGTTTTATGACAGATTATTATACACTCACCGGCCACTTTATTATGTACACCTGTCTAACTGCTCGTTAACACTTAATTTCTAATCAGCCAATCACATGGCGGCAACTCAGTGCATTTAGGCATGTAGACATGGTCAAGACAATCTCCTGCAGTTCAAACCGAGCATCAGTATGGGGAAGAAAGGTGATTTGAGTGCCTTTGAATGTGGCATGGTTGTTGGTGCCAGAGGGCTGGTCTGAGTATTTCAGAAACTGCTGATCTACTGGGATTTTCAAGGCAACAGTGACTCAAATCGCCACCCGTTACAACCAAGGTAGGCAGAAGAGCATCTCTGAACGCACAGTACGTCGAACTTTGAGGCAGATGGGCTACAGCAGCAGAAGACCACACCGGGTGCCACTCCTTTCAGCTAAGAACAGGAAACTGAGGCTACAATTTGCACAAGCTCATCGAAATTGGACAGCAGAAGATTGGAAAAAAGTTGCCTGGTCTGATGAGTCTTGATTTCTGCTGCGACATTCGGATGGTAGGGTCAGAATTTGGCGTCAACAACATGAAAGCATGGATCCATCCTGCCTTGTATCAACGGTTCAGGCTGGTGGTGGTGGTGTCATGGTGTGGGGAATATTTTCTTGGCACTCTTTGGGCCCCTTGGTACCAATTGAGCATCGTTGCAACGCCACAGCCTACCTGAGTATTTTTGCTGACCATGTCCATCCCTTTATAACCACAATGTACCCAACATCTGATGGCTACTTTCAGCAGGATAATGCGCCATGTCATAAAGCTGGAATCATCTCAGACTGGTTTCTTGAACATGACAATGAGTTCACTGTACTCAAATGGCCTCCACAGTCACCAGATCTCAATCCAATAGAGCATCTTTGGGATGTGGTGGAACGGGAGATTCGCATCATGTGCAGCCGACAAATATGTGGCAACTGTGTGATGCCATCATGTCAATATGGACCAAAATCTCTGAGGAATGCTTCCAGCACCTTGTTGAGGCAGTTCTGAAGGCAAAAGGGGGTCCAACCCGTTACTAGCATGGTGTAACTAATAAAGTGGCCGGTGAGTGTAAGTTGTCTCAAGGTGGATTCCTGTAGGGATTGCTTATGTTGTGCTTCTAAGGAGTGCAAGGAAGAGAAAAGGGCCTCAATCTTAAACCCAGTTTCCCTCTTTAACCTAGAGCCATGCTTAATTAGGATTCCACTTAGGTTAGTCTTCAGCATTTTCCATTTTGTAATTTCAGGGGTGGGGTCAGAGAGGTGGTCAGCTCTAAAGTCCAAAGTATATTTTTTCAGTTCCTCAATTCAGAGGGAGTCTTGTAGAAGGGATTCATTGAGTCTCCAGTTAAATGGACTCAGCTTCACTGGTGACAGGGCGATAGTACAAAATGTCAGGGCGTGATCAGATAAATAAATTGATCCAATGTCTGTGTGTATAGTGGTTGATAGGAGACCGTTGTATAATGGGGGGGGGGGTTGGCTATATATTGTGGGGGCTAGCTGGCTGTATACTGGGGAGACTGGCTGGCTATATAATGGGGGGACTGGCTGGCTATATACTGGGGGGACTGGCTGGCTATACACTGGGGGACTGGCTGGCTTTATACTGGGGGGACTGGATGGCTATATGCTGGCAGGACTGGCTGGCTGTATACTCAGGGGACCGGCTGGCTTTATACTGGGGGGGACTGGCTGGCTATATGCTGGCAGGACTGGCTGGCTGTATACTGGGGGGCTGGCTGTATACTGGGGCGACTGGCTAACTGTATACCGGGGGGAGTGGCTGGCTATATACTGGGGGAATGGCTGGCTATATGCAGCGGGGCCTGGCTGTATACTGGGGGGCTGGCTGGCTATATATAGGGGCGGCCGGCTGGCTGTATACTGGGGGGACTGGCTGGCTTTATACTGGGGGGGACTGGCTGGTTATATGCTGCCAGGACTGGCTGGCTGTATACTGGGAGGCTGGCTGCATACTGGGGGGTTGTTTGGCTATATACAGGGGTCTGGCTATATACTGGGGGTGCTCTCTGGCTATATGCAGTGGGGGCTGGCTATATACAGGGGGGTGTGGATTTATACTGGGGGGGTGATTTAAAACATCTAGTTAGTGTGGAGTTTAGTGACTCCACCCACATCACATGGCCACGCCTACTTGTTTTGACCCCCGCCCACAGAACACTTTTACTGTTTTTTCCAGGGCCATTTTAAATTCGCAGTCCGCCCCTATGAAGAATGCATTAGGATCTGATCAGTAACCTATGAAGCGTATTGTAGTAACCAATCAGAAGTTGGATTGAAAATTAGCCAATCAGAGCTGTTATATTAATAGCTAATCATAAAATAACTTTCAAATGTATGATAACAAATCATGCTAATAGTTATGATGTTACACTCTGCTTAAACATGTATAAATGGGTTTGACCCACCCACAATTGGGAATTTTTCTCAGTTCTACACCTGCCTGTTGAGCTCCGTGATTCCTTTGTGACATAATTCACCTACAGCACATTACTAGATCTCCTGTGCGGCAGACCTCATCTACTTCAACAGAAAGAAGTCAGTGTGAACAGGTGTGAGGGGCTGTTATGGCTCATGCAGGTTTGCGGGCCTAAATAGTCACAAGTAAGCATGTAATATGAATTCTGATCCACAGGAGTGCTTTGCTACGATCTGGCCACAGATTAGCCTCCTATGCATCCTTTAGTTTAGTACAGCTGCATGGCCAACTGTAAGATTGTGATAGGAGCAGAGGAGGTGTGTGTAATGTGTCTTCTGGAACGTCGGGCACGCTTCCGGTTGCGAGCAAGAGGCTGAGGCGATGCGCTCACACCCACTTGTACACCTGTTCCTCCGTTGATATTATGTAAGCAAGAGAGACTAATGGCTCTCCTGGCAATATGCCATGTTAGATATATATACCACACTGGAACCACAGCACGCCCCCTAGAGGTAGCAACAACATAAAAACATCTTTTTCTGGTAACATGCAAAGACCTGGTGGGTAAAACTATTTGTATCATATTATGTACCTTGGAGTTTTGTACTTACATTGTAACTGTGTATATTTAATGAATTGACTACCACCACACATTTCTTCCTGTGGGTTTTAGCTATGTATTTTTTAGTGTTCATTGATTGACTTGGTATTTATTAATAAATATTTATGTATTTTTATGTATTTTTTATGGTACTTTTTTTTTATGGTACTTTGATTTTATTTATTTATGATCCTATTTACGGTACTCAGATTGGTACAATTAGTGTTGTTTAAGGGACTATTTTCTTTGCAATTGGGTTATCCCATTGGTGTTTAGAGGATGAAAAGGCAGAACTCACTGTGAATCATTTATCAGAGGCACACATGAAACTGTACCAAGGTCTATGTGCCATACCTTGGTGCAGTCATGATTTTGGTCTCCAGTGGGTGGGTATATGCGGCATCAAGTGATCCGAATGGCAGGGCCAGGAACCCTAGTAAAACCAGGTCAGTGTCTCAGTTAAACCAGCAGAGCCCCTGAAGGATAATTTTATGCCATGGTAGAGCTCACATGTATCTTGCCATTTTAACATTTCGCTTGCCCCCTTGCAACATGGATTATTTTATGCCTTTTTACATTTACAGTGTTAAAAATGTGTGCGTTAAGCACCCCTCCAAACACAGTTCAGTGTAATGGCAGTGTATAGTTTCATAGTTTATACGGTTGAAAAAAGACACTTGTCCATCAAGTTCAACCAAGGAAGGGTAGGGATTGGATGAGGAAGGGATTTAGGGGAAACAATTCTATATAACATAACAATCAATGTTATATAGGTGTAAAAAGGCATCTAGACCCTTCTTGAAGCTCTCCGCTGTCCCTGCTGTGACCAGTGCCTGAGGCAGGCTATTCCACAGATTGACAGTTCTCATAGTAAAAAAGCCCTGTCGCCTCCGGTGATTAAACCTTGTTTTCTCCAGACGGAGACAGTGCCCTCTCGTCTTTTGATTTTATTTAATCTGAAACAACTTACCACCATATTTTTTGTATGGACCATTCATATATTTATATAAATTAATCATGTCCCCTCGTAGTCGTCTCTTTTCCAGACTAAATAAATCTAGTTTTTAGTGCCTTGTATAGTGGTAATATTACATCCCTATCACGAGAGTCCATACCACTTTTGAGACATGACAAGATCCTACTAGCTTTAGAGGCAGCTGATTGACATTGCATGCTGTTATTCAATTTATGATCTACTAGTACCCCCAGGTCCTTCTCAACAAGGGACTCTCCCAGATTTACTCCCCCAAGGACATATTTTGCCTTTGGATTATTGGCCCCCAGGTGCATAACCTTACGTTTATCCACATTAAATCTCATTTGCCAAGTGGATGACCAAACATATATCGTATTTAATATTTCATAATGGACGATATATGAAGATAATAGAATGGAAATTATGGAATTTTTCTGTGGAACCAACCATAGCCATTAATTTTTGCAGCCAGATGTTACTTTACAGTTTATTATGCAGAGTAAAATTAAGCATACAACATATAAAGGCTACCTGTTAAGATCCAGTCTTGAATACAGTTCAAGGCCCTTGCTAAAATATTTGTGTTGAGAGTTCAGGCTTGATAAAGATGCTGCACAGGTACCATGTTTTATCCATTCATGTTTCCTATAAAATAAAATCAGTTTTACTAACTAATCAACCCGGAACATGAAAAGAAAAGGAAATTTAAAATGTAACCTCATTGTTAAAAATATTTTAGATAATTAAAGGGAACCTGTCACCATATTTGCACAAAGACAGCCAGTGACAGGTTCCTATAGAGACCACATCATGTATCTATGTTACCACATGAAGTCACATCAGCCTCCATGGAGGCTGCTGTGATTTCATGTAATCACATACATGGTGTACAACTTGCTATTCTTAGAAGGCTAAAGGACCTGTGATGATGTCACTGGTGACATGTCATGAATGTAACACAAGGCACCATGTAAAAATTTGAATATTTTCCATTTGTACATAGAGCTTTATATGTCTGTAGTTTCAATATTAGCAGACAGTCCCTAAGTACAAGGAGGCAAAGCAGGTATTTCTAGAGCTGTCAGTCACAATAATGGGGCATGGTTCACTGGTATCTCTGACTCTTCTCCTCTCTCAGGCTGCCAGGGATGAGTCAGAAAAGCTCATTTTCATAACAGAAAAACATCTGTAATTAAGGTGCAGTGCCCTACTAGCAGCTAATTTTAGGTGATATGGGGAGGACTTGTAAGTAACTTTATCAGCAGTCATTGTTAGTCAGGTGGGCCAAAATCTGGTAATGGGTCCTCTTTAAAAACAAATCCTTGAATTTATAAAGACTTAAAAAAAATATATGTGAAACAATAGCAACTCTTAAAATGTCCACTGCAATCCTTCTAAGCATTCGTTATTGCTAAAAACCTCATCTGTTGTCACAATAATAGTTTTTTCTTAAATAAATGGGTGCATGAAAAAAGACTGGTCTGCATTTTTTAGAACACCTCAGGGTGATTATAAGAGGGAACAAATCTTATATGCTAACCTGTGTCACAGGCGCCACATCGTAAGACACGGATATGCCCGTGATCCGAGACATGGATAACAGGGGCATCCGTGACAGTACCCCTCCCCCTTTAGGACCCCTCTTCTCTTCTTCTTCAGCCTCATCCTCTGCTTCCTCCAATTATTCCTGGTGACGGGACACTTAAGGAGGAGAGCAAGAACAGAAAAGACAGGAATAACCATGTGGTGCTTGGACCTGGTATGGAACAAGCCGAGGATATCTTGAGGACGTCTAGAACGCCTTTTGGCCGGAGGCTGGAGTGGCCCTTGGGAAACCACATACTGGGGCGACTCTTGGGAAGGCGCTGGAGCAGCACTGGGAAGCTGCAGAGGCTGGGGCGCCCCCGGGACAACACTGGGAAGCTGCGGAACCCACCAGGGCAGCACTGGGAAGCAGCAAAACCACCGGGGCAGCACTGGGAAGCAGCGGAACCGCCGGGGCAGCACTGGGAAGCAGCGAAACCGCCGGGGCAGCACTGGGAAGCTGCGGAACCGCCGGGGCGGCACTGGGAAGCTGCGGGGTTATCATATAGTATTGCAGTATTATTCAGTCATTATGTAGTGGTAATAATCATGATGTGCACGGTGGTGTTTATATAATAATATGGCAGTAAAGATCATCAGAAAGTGGAGTTTATATGTGGTAATGTATTGGTAATACAGGTCTGTGTGTAGAGTCTTCTGCTCATTAACAGTATGTTGGTATTTTCTTCATGTGATGCTGTGGGTTGCAGCTTGGAGGGATCATTTGCATATTGTAGCGCTATTGTTTGTAATATTGATAGTTTTAATTGGTTATAGTATGGTATAGTATAGCATATATAATATCATTATATGGTAATAGTATCGCGGGAGTATATTTTGATTTCTCATGGACCAAAATTTAAATTGTTTCATAAATTCTCACCTTTACTAAACCAATCTAAATTAAAGATACCAATGTTTCTAATTTTTTTTAAAGCTTGAGCTGTTATTTGAAACACTGTGGTATCTTTTTTTCTCATATATTGTTGTGGGAGGGGACCCCGCATCGGCTGCCGAGCTGGGGGGGGCCCCATCCTAGATGAAGTGCTCCATACCGATGGGACCCTTAATCTGGCCCTGCACCCAGGCCATCACCCCAGCACACCAGGCAGGACTCAAAGAATCTTCCTGCAGTTTCAAGCAAATTAAAAGATGCTGCTTTTAGTCATATGTTAAAGTTATAATTACTTGGATACTTGGGAATGTAGGAAGAGATAGAATGAGTAGCCAGGGCCGAATTATATTTGGAGGATCTTCTGCTGGCCCCATGATTCTCAATGTACAAAGGGACACTGGAATGAAGCTGAAATGATGCAACTTTTCATTCTTGTCCTCAGGAGGCCAATATGATCAAAAGTTGTTGAGGAACAGGGAGCAAAAAAAGTTGCTTTAATTTTTGGTTGGCACTTCGCAATAAGGAAGGGGTGGTTTTGGTTGCAGTTTGGGCACTAAGCCGCTAAAAGGTTCGCCATCACTGCCTTAGTATATAGCTGGCTGGTCCCAGTATATAGCAAGCCAGCCCCTGCCCCGAGTACATAGCCACCTAGACCCTGCCCCCAGTATATTGCAAGCAGCACATGCCCCCTAGTATATAGCCAGCTGGCCCCTGTCCCCAGTATATGGAAAGCAGTTGGCAGTTGGCAAGCAGCTGACTAGTGTAGCACAGATACCAGAATTACTACTCGATACCGATATGATATGTTAAAGAAAACATGGGGATGTGACAATACCCTTAACATTCAAATAATATATTTTTTGTTTTCTTGCAATTTTCTTGAAACTATGGGGCAGATTTATCAAGTGTCTGAAAGTCAGAATATTTCCAGTTGTCCATGGCAACCAATCACAGCTATTCATGAGCACTGGTAAAATGAAAGCTGAGCTGTGATTGGTTGCCATGGGCAACTGGAAATATTCTGACTTTCAGACACTTGATAAATCTGCCCCATTGTGTTTAGAAATGCAAGGCAAATGTCTGGGGTGGGGCTCAATCAAATTGCATATGCATTTCTATTGAAACACATGCGATCAGTGTTTTGCAAGGAGAGCATTTGTGTTTTATGACAGATTATTATACACTCACCGGCCACTTTATTATGTACACCTGTCTAACTGCTCGTTAACACTTAATTTCTAATCAGCCAATCACATGGCGGCAACTCAGTGCATTTAGGCATGTAGACATGGTCAAGACAATCTCCTGCATCAGTATGGGGAAGAAAGGGGATTTGAGTGCCTTTGAACGTGGCATGGTTGTTGGTGCCAGAACGGCTGGTCTGAGTATTTCAGAAACTGCTGATCTACTGGGATTTTCAAGGCAACAGTGACTCAAATCGCCACCCGTTACAACCAAGGTAGGCAGAAGAGCATCTCTGAACGCACAGTACGTCGAACTTTGAGGCAGATGGGCTACAGCAGCAGAAGACCACACCGGGTGCCACTCCTTTCAGCTAAGAACAGGAAACTGAGGCTACAATTTGCACAAGCTCATCGAAATTGGACAGTAGAAGATTGGAAAAAAGTTGCCTGGTCTGATGAGTCTTGATTTCTGCTGCGACATTCGGATGGTAGGGTCAGAATTTGGCGTCAACAACATGAAAGCATGGATCCATCCTGCCTTGTATCAACGGTTCAGGCTGGTGGTGGTGGTGTCATGGTGTGGGGAATATTTTCTTGGCACTCTTTGGGCCCCTTGGTACCAATTGAGCATCGTTGCAACGCCACAGCCTACCTGAGTATTTTTGCTGACCATGTCCATCCCTTTATAACCACAATGTACCCAACATCTGATGGCTACTTTCAGCAGGATAATGCGCCATGTCATAAAGCTGGAATCATCTCAGACTGGTTTCTTGAACATGACAATGAGTTCACTGTACTCAAATGGCCTCCACAGTCACCAGATCTCAATCCAATAGAGCATCTTTGGGATGTGGTGGAACGGGAGATTCGCATCATGTGCAGCCGACAAATATGTGGCAACTGTGTGATGCCATCATGTCAATATGGACCAAAATCTCTGAGGAATGCTTCCAGCACCTTGTTGAGGCAGTTCTGAAGGCAAAAGGGGGTCCAACCCGTTACTAGCATGGTGTAACTAATAAAGTGGCCGGTGAGTGTAAGTTGTCTCAAGGTGGATTCCTGTAGGGATTGCTTATGTTGTGCTTCTAAGGAATGCAAGGAAGAGAAAAGGGCCTCAATCTTAAACCCAGTTTCCCTCTTTAACCTAGAGCCATGCTTAATTAGGATTCCCCTTAGGTTAGTCTTCAGCATTTTCCATTTTGTAATTTCAGGGGTGGGGTCAGAGAGGTGGTCAGCTCTAAAGTCCAAAGTATATTTTTTCAGTTCCTCAATTCAGAGGGAGTCTTGTAGAAGGGATTCATTGAGTCTCCAGTTAAATGGACTCAGCTTCACTGGTGACAGGGCGATAGTACAAAATGTCAGGGCGTGATCAGATAAATAAATTGATCCAATGTCTGTGTGTATAGTGGTTGATAGGAGACCGTTGTATAATGGGGGGGGGGGTTGGCTATATATTGTGGGGGCTAGCTGGCTGTATACTGGGGAGACTGGCTGGCTATATAATGGGGGGACTGGCTGGCTATATACTGGGGGGACTGGCTGGCTATACACTGGGGGACTGGCTGGCTTTATACTGGGGGGACTGGATGGCTATATGCTGGCAGGACTGGCTGGCTGTATACTCAGGGGACCGGCTGGCTTTATACTGGGGGGGACTGGCTGGCTATATGCTGGCAGGACTGGCTGGCTGTATACTGGGGGGCTGGCTGTATACTGGGGCGACTGGCTAACTGTATACCGGGGGGAGTGGCTGGCTATATACTGGGGGAATGGCTGGCTATATGCAGCGGGGCCTGGCTGTATACTGGGGGGCTGGCTGGCTATATATAGGGGCGGCCGGCTGGCTGTATACTGGGGGGACTAGTTTGCTTTATACTGGGGGGACTGGCTGGCTTTATACTGGGGGGGACTGGCTGGTTATATGCTGCCAGGACTGGCTGGCTGTATACTGGGAGGCTGGCTGCATACTGGGGGGTTGTTTGGCTATATACAGGGGTCTGGCTATATACTGGGGGTGCTCTCTGGCTATATGCAGTGGGGGCTGGCTATATACAGGGGGGTGTGGATTTATACTGGGGGGGGGTGATTTAGAACATCTAGTTAGTGTGGAGTTTAGTGACTCCACCCACATCACATGGCCACGCCTACTTGTTTTGACCCCCGCCCACAGAACACTTTTACTGTTTTTTCCAGGGCCATTTTAAATTCGCAGTCCGCCCCTATGAAGAATGCATTAGGATCTGATCAGTAACCTATCAAGCGTATTGTAGTAACCAATCAGAAGTTGGATTGAAAATTAGCCAATCAGAGCTGTTATATTAATAGCTAATCATAAAATAACTTTCAAATGTATGATAACAAATCATGCTAATAGTTATGATGTTACACTCTGCTTAAACATGTATAAAGGGGTTTGACCCACCCACAATTGGGAATTTTTCTCAGTTCACTGCCTGTTGAGCTCCGTGATTCCTTTGTGACATAATTCACCTACAGCACATCACTAGATCTCCTGTGCGGCAGACCTCATCTACTTCAACAGAAAGAAGACAGTGTGAACAGGTGTGAGGGGCTGTTATGGCTCATGCAGGTTTGCGGGCCTAAATAGTCACAAGTAAGCATGTAATATGAATTCTGATCCACAGGAGTGCTTTGCTACGATCTGGCCACAGATTAGCCTCCTATGCATCCTTTAGTTTAGTACAGCTGCATGGCCAACTGAAAGATTGTGATAGGAGCAGAGGAGGTGTGTGTAATGTGCCTTCTGGAACGTCGGGCACGCTTCCGGTTGCGAGCAAGAGGCTGAGGCGATGCGCTCACACCCACTTGTACACCTGTTCCTCCGTTGATATTATGTAAGCAAGAGAGACTAATGGCTCTCCTGGCAATATGCCATGTTAGATATATATACCACACTGGAACCACAGCACGCCCCCTAGAGGTAGCAACAATATAAAAATATCTTTTTCTGGTAACATGCAAAGACCTGGTGGGTAAAACTATTTGTATCATATTATGTACCTTGGAGTTTTGTACTTACATTGTAACTGTGTATATTTAATGAATTGACTACCACCACACATTTCTTCCTGTGGGTTTTAGCTATGTATTTTTTAGTGTTCATTGATTGACTTGGTATTTATTAATAAATATTTATGTATTTTTATGGATTTTTTATGGTACTTTTTTTTTTATGGTACTTTGATTTTATTTATTTATGATCCTATTTACGGTACTCAGATTGGTACAATTAGTGTTGTTTAAGGGACTATTTTCTTTGCAATTGGGTTATCCCATTGGTGTTTAGAGGATGAAAAGGCAGAACTCACTGTGAATCATTTATCAGAGGCACACATGAAACTGTACCAAGGTCTATGTGCCATACCTTGGTGCAGTCATGATTTTGGTCTCCAGTGGGTGGGTATATGCGGCATCAAGTGATCCGAATGGCAGGGCCAGGAACCCTAGTAAAACCAGGTCAGTGTCTCAGTTAAACCAGCAGAGCCCCTGAAGGATAATTTTATGCCATGGTAGAGCTCACATGTATCTTGCCATTTTAACATTTCGCTTGCCCCCTTGCAACATGGATTATTTTATGCCTTTTTACATTTACAGTGTTAAAAAAGTGTGCGTTAAGCACCCCTCTAAACACAGTTCAGTGTAATGGCAGTATATAGTTTCATAGTTTATACGGTTGAAAAAAGACACTTGTCCATCAAGTTCAACCAAGGAAGGGTAGGGATTGGATGAGGAAGGGATTTAGGGGAAACAATTCTATATAACATAACAATCAATGTTATATAGGTGTAAAAAGGCATCTAGACCCTTCTTGAAGCTCTCCGCTGTCCCTGCTGTGACCAGTGCCTGAGGCAGGCTATTCCACAGATTGACAGTTCTCATAGTAAAAAAGCCCTGTCGCCTCCGGTGATTAAACCTTGTTTTCTCCAGACGGAGACAGTGCCCTCTCGTCTTTTGATTTTATTTAATCTGAAACAACTTACCACCATATTTTTTGTATGGACCATTCATATATTTATATAAATTAATCATGTCCCCTCGTAGTCGTCTCTTTTCCAGACTAAATAAATCTAGTTTTTAGTGCCTTGTATAGTGGTAATATTACATCCCTATCACGAGAGTCCATACCACTTTTGATACATGACAAGATCCTACTAGCTTTAGAGGCAGCTGATTGACATTGCATGCTGTTATTCAATTTATGATCTACTAGTACCCCCAGGTCCTTCTCAACAAGGGACTCTCCCAGATTTACTCCCCCAAGGACATATTTTGCCTTTGGATTATTGGCCCCCAGGTGCATAACCTTACGTTTATCCACATTAAATCTCATTTGCCAAGTGGATGACCAAACATATATCGTATTTAATATTTCATAATGGACGATATATGAAGACAATAGAATGGAAATTATGGAATTTTTCTGTGGAACCAACCATAGCCATTAATTTTTGCAGCCAGATGTTACTTTACAGTTTATTATGCAGAGTAAAATTAAGCATACAACATATAAAGGCTACCTGTTAAGATCCAGTCTTGAATACAGTTCAAGGCCCTTGCTAAAATATTTGTGTTGAGAGTTCAGGCTTGATAAAGATGCTGCACAGGTACCATGTTTTATCCATTCATGTTTCCTATAAAATAAAATCAGTTTTACTAACTAATCAACCCGGAACATGAAAAGAAAAGGAAATTTAAAATGTAACCTCATTGTTAAAAATATTTTAGATAATTAAAGGGAACCTGTCACCATATTTGCACAAAGACAGCCAGTGACAGGTTCCTATAGAGACCACATCATGTATCTATGTTACCACATGAAGTCACATCAGCCTCCATGGAGGCTGCTGTGATTTCATGTAATCACATACATGGTGTACAACTTGCTATTCTTAGAAGGCTAAAGGACCTGTGATGATGTCACTGGTGACATGTCATGAATGTAACACAAGGCACCATGTAAAAATTTGAATATTTTCCATTTGTACATAGAGCTTTATATGTCTGTAGTTTCAATATTAGCAGACAGTCCCTAAGTACAAGGAGGCAAAGCAGGTATTTCTAGAGCTGTCAGTCACAATAATGGGGCATGGTTCACTGGTATCTCTGACTCTTCTCCTCTCTCAGGCTGCCAGGGATGAGTCAGAAAAGCTCATTTTCATAACAGAAAAACATCTGTAATTAAGGTGCAGTGCCCTACTAGCAGCTAATTTTAGGTGATATGGGGAGGACTTGTAAGTAACTTTATCAGCAGTCATTGTTAGTCAGGTGGGCCAAAATCTGGTAATGGGTCCTCTTTAAAAATAAATCCTTGAATTTATAAAGACTTAAAAAAAATATATGTGAAACAATAGCAACTCTTAAAATGTCCACTGCAATCCTTCTAAGCATTCGTTATTGCTAAAAACCTCATCTGTTGTCACAATAATAGTTTTTTCTTAAATAAATGGGTGCATGAAAAAAGACTGGTCTGCATTTTTTAGAACACCTCAGGGTGATTATAAGAGGGAACAAATCTTATATGCTAACCTGTGTCACAGGCGCCACATCGTAAGACACGGATATGCCCGTGATCCGAGACATGGTTAACAGGGGCATCCGTGACAGTACCCCTCCCCCTTTAGGACCCCTCTTCTCTTCTTCTTCAGCCTCATCCTCCGCTTCCTCCAATTATTCCTGGTGACGGGACACTTAAGGAGGAGAGCAAGAACAGAAAAGACAGGAATAACCATGTGGTGCTTGGACCTGGTATGGAACAAGCCGAGGATATCTTGAGGACGTCTAGAACGCCTTTTGGCCGGAGGCTGGAGTGGCCCTTGGGAAACCACATACTGGGGCGACTCTTGGGAAGGCGCTGGAGCAGCACTGGGAAGCTGCAGAGGCTGGGGCGCCCCCGGGACAACACTGGGAAGCTGCGGAACCCACCGGGGCAGCACTGGGAAGCAGCAAAACCACCGGGGCAGCACTGGGAAGCAGCGGAACCGCCGGGGCAGCACTGGGAAGCAGCGAAACCGCCGGGGCAGCACTGGGAAGCTGCGGAACCGCCGGGGCGGCACTGGGAAGCTGCGGGGTTATCATATAGTATTGCAGTATTATTCAGTCATTATGTAGTGGTAATAATCATGATGTGCACGGTGGTGTTTATATAATAATATGGCAGTAAAGATCATCAGAAAGTGGAGTTTATATGTGGTAATGTATTGGTAATACAGGTCTGTGTGTAGAGTCTTCTGCTCATTAACAGTATGTTGGTATTTTCTTCATGTGATGCTGTGGGTTGCAGCTTGGAGGGATCATTTGCATATTGTAGCGCTATTGTTTGTAATATTGATAGTTTTAATTGGTTATAGTATGGTATAGTATAGCATATATAATATCATTATATGGTAATAGTATCGCGGGAGTATATTTTGATTTCTCATGGACCAAAATTTAAATTGTTTCATAAATTCTCACCTTTACTAAACCAATCTAAATTAAAGATACCAATGTTTCTAATTTTTTTTAAAGCTTGAGCTGTTATTTGAAACACTGTGGTATCTTTTTTTCTCATATATTGTTGTGGGAGGGGACCCCGCATCGGCTGCCGAGCTGGGGGGGGCCCCATCCTAGATGAAGTGCTCCATACCGATGGGACCCTTAATCTGGCCCTGCACCCAGGCCATCACCCCAGCACACCAGGCAGGACTCAAAGAATCTTCCTGCAGTTTCAAGCAAATTAAAAGATGCTGCTTTTAGTCATATGTTAAAGTTATAATTACTTGGATACTTGGGAATGTAGGAAGAGATAGAATGAGTAGCCAGGGCCGAATTATATTTGGAGGATCTTCTGCTGGCCCCATGATTCTCAATGTACAAAGGGACACTGGAATGAAGCTGAAATGATGCAACTTTTCATTCTTGTCCTCAGGAGGCCAATATGATCAAAAGTTGTTGAGGAACAGGGAGCAAAAAAAGTTGCTTTAATTTTTGGTTGGCACTTCGCAATAAGGAAGGGGTGGTTTTGGTTGCAGTTTGGGCACTAAGCCGCTAAAAGGTTCGCCATCACTGCCTTAGTATATAGCTGGCTGGTCCCAGTATATAGCAAGCCAGCCCCTGCCCCGAGTACATAGCCACCTAGACCCTGCCCCCAGTATATTGCAAGCAGCACATGCCCCCTAGTATATAGCCAGCTGGCCCCTGTCCCCAGTATATGGAAAGCAGTTGGCAGTTGGCAAGCAGCTGACTAGTGTAGCACAGATACCAGAATTACTACTCGATACCGATATGATATGTTAAAGAAAACATGGGGATGTGACAATACCCTTAACATTCAAATAATATATTTTTTGTTTTCTTGCAATTTTCTTGAAACTATGGGGCAGATTTATCAAGTGTCTGAAAGTCAGAATATTTCCAGTTGTCCATGGCAACCAATCACAGCTATTCATGAGCACTGGTAAAATGAAAGCTGAGCTGTGATTGGTTGCCATGGGCAACTGGAAATATTCTGACTTTCAGACACTTGATAAATCTGCCCCATTGTGTTTAGAAATGCAAGGCAAATGTCTGGGGTGGGGCTCAATCAAATTGCATATGCATTTCTATTGAAACACATGCGATCAGTGTTTTGCAAGGAGAGCATTTGTGTTTTATGACAGATTATTATACACTCACCGGCCACTTTATTATGTACACCTGTCTAACTGCTCGTTAACACTTAATTTCTAATCAGCCAATCACATGGCGGCAACTCAGTGCATTTAGGCATGTAGACATGGTCAAGACAATCTCCTGCATCAGTATGGGGAAGAAAGGGGATTTGAGTGCCTTTGAACGTGGCATGGTTGTTGGTGCCAGAACGGCTGGTCTGAGTATTTCAGAAACTGCTGATCTACTGGGATTTTCAAGGCAACAGTGACTCAAATCGCCACCCGTTACAACCAAGGTAGGCAGAAGAGCATCTCTGAACGCACAGTACGTCGAACTTTGAGGCAGATGGGCTACAGCAGCAGAAGACCACACCGGGTGCCACTCCTTTCAGCTAAGAACAGGAAACTGAGGCTACAATTTGCACAAGCTCATCGAAATTGGACAGTAGAAGATTGGAAAAAAGTTGCCTGGTCTGATGAGTCTTGATTTCTGCTGCGACATTCGGATGGTAGGGTCAGAATTTGGCGTCAACAACATGAAAGCATGGATCCATCCTGCCTTGTATCAACGGTTCAGGCTGGTGGTGGTGGTGTCATGGTGTGGGGAATATTTTCTTGGCACTCTTTGGGCCCCTTGGTACCAATTGAGCATCGTTGCAACGCCACAGCCTACCTGAGTATTTTTGCTGACCATGTCCATCCCTTTATAACCACAATGTACCCAACATCTGATGGCTACTTTCAGCAGGATAATGCGCCATGTCATAAAGCTGGAATCATCTCAGACTGGTTTCTTGAACATGACAATGAGTTCACTGTACTCAAATGGCCTCCACAGTCACCAGATCTCAATCCAATAGAGCATCTTTGGGATGTGGTGGAACGGGAGATTCGCATCATGTGCAGCCGACAAATATGTGGCAACTGTGTGATGCCATCATGTCAATATGGACCAAAATCTCTGAGGAATGCTTCCAGCACCTTGTTGAGGCAGTTCTGAAGGCAAAAGGGGGTCCAACCCGTTACTAGCATGGTGTAACTAATAAAGTGGCCGGTGAGTGTAAGTTGTCTCAAGGTGGATTCCTGTAGGGATTGCTTATGTTGTGCTTCTAAGGAATGCAAGGAAGAGAAAAGGGCCTCAATCTTAAACCCAGTTTCCCTCTTTAACCTAGAGCCATGCTTAATTAGGATTCCCCTTAGGTTAGTCTTCAGCATTTTCCATTTTGTAATTTCAGGGGTGGGGTCAGAGAGGTGGTCAGCTCTAAAGTCCAAAGTATATTTTTTCAGTTCCTCAATTCAGAGGGAGTCTTGTAGAAGGGATTCATTGAGTCTCCAGTTAAATGGACTCAGCTTCACTGGTGACAGGGCGATAGTACAAAATGTCAGGGCGTGATCAGATAAATAAATTGATCCAATGTCTGTGTGTATAGTGGTTGATAGGAGACCGTTGTATAATGGGGGGGGGGGTTGGCTATATATTGTGGGGGCTAGCTGGCTGTATACTGGGGAGACTGGCTGGCTATATAATGGGGGGACTGGCTGGCTATATACTGGGGGGACTGGCTGGCTATACACTGGGGGACTGGCTGGCTTTATACTGGGGGGACTGGATGGCTATATGCTGGCAGGACTGGCTGGCTGTATACTCAGGGGACCGGCTGGCTTTATACTGGGGGGGACTGGCTGGCTATATGCTGGCAGGACTGGCTGGCTGTATACTGGGGGGCTGGCTGTATACTGGGGCGACTGGCTAACTGTATACCGGGGGGAGTGGCTGGCTATATACTGGGGGAATGGCTGGCTATATGCAGCGGGGCCTGGCTGTATACTGGGGGGCTGGCTGGCTATATATAGGGGCGGCCGGCTGGCTGTATACTGGGGGGACTAGTTTGCTTTATACTGGGGGGACTGGCTGGCTTTATACTGGGGGGGACTGGCTGGTTATATGCTGCCAGGACTGGCTGGCTGTATACTGGGAGGCTGGCTGCATACTGGGGGGTTGTTTGGCTATATACAGGGGTCTGGCTATATACTGGGGGTGCTCTCTGGCTATATGCAGTGGGGGCTGGCTATATACAGGGGGGTGTGGATTTATACTGGGGGGGGGTGATTTAGAACATCTAGTTAGTGTGGAGTTTAGTGACTCCACCCACATCACATGGCCACGCCTACTTGTTTTGACCCCCGCCCACAGAACACTTTTACTGTTTTTTCCAGGGCCATTTTAAATTCGCAGTCCGCCCCTATGAAGAATGCATTAGGATCTGATCAGTAACCTATCAAGCGTATTGTAGTAACCAATCAGAAGTTGGATTGAAAATTAGCCAATCAGAGCTGTTATATTAATAGCTAATCATAAAATAACTTTCAAATGTATGATAACAAATCATGCTAATAGTTATGATGTTACACTCTGCTTAAACATGTATAAAGGGGTTTGACCCACCCACAATTGGGAATTTTTCTCAGTTCACTGCCTGTTGAGCTCCGTGATTCCTTTGTGACATAATTCACCTACAGCACATCACTAGATCTCCTGTGCGGCAGACCTCATCTACTTCAACAGAAAGAAGACAGTGTGAACAGGTGTGAGGGGCTGTTATGGCTCATGCAGGTTTGCGGGCCTAAATAGTCACAAGTAAGCATGTAATATGAATTCTGATCCACAGGAGTGCTTTGCTACGATCTGGCCACAGATTAGCCTCCTATGCATCCTTTAGTTTAGTACAGCTGCATGGCCAACTGAAAGATTGTGATAGGAGCAGAGGAGGTGTGTGTAATGTGCCTTCTGGAACGTCGGGCACGCTTCCGGTTGCGAGCAAGAGGCTGAGGCGATGCGCTCACACCCACTTGTACACCTGTTCCTCCGTTGATATTATGTAAGCAAGAGAGACTAATGGCTCTCCTGGCAATATGCCATGTTAGATATATATACCACACTGGAACCACAGCACGCCCCCTAGAGGTAGCAACAATATAAAAATATCTTTTTCTGGTAACATGCAAAGACCTGGTGGGTAAAACTATTTGTATCATATTATGTACCTTGGAGTTTTGTACTTACATTGTAACTGTGTATATTTAATGAATTGACTACCACCACACATTTCTTCCTGTGGGTTTTAGCTATGTATTTTTTAGTGTTCATTGATTGACTTGGTATTTATTAATAAATATTTATGTATTTTTATGGATTTTTTATGGTACTTTTTTTTTTATGGTACTTTGATTTTATTTATTTATGATCCTATTTACGGTACTCAGATTGGTACAATTAGTGTTGTTTAAGGGACTATTTTCTTTGCAATTGGGTTATCCCATTGGTGTTTAGAGGATGAAAAGGCAGAACTCACTGTGAATCATTTATCAGAGGCACACATGAAACTGTACCAAGGTCTATGTGCCATACCTTGGTGCAGTCATGATTTTGGTCTCCAGTGGGTGGGTATATGCGGCATCAAGTGATCCGAATGGCAGGGCCAGGAACCCTAGTAAAACCAGGTCAGTGTCTCAGTTAAACCAGCAGAGCCCCTGAAGGATAATTTTATGCCATGGTAGAGCTCACATGTATCTTGCCATTTTAACATTTCGCTTGCCCCCTTGCAACATGGATTATTTTATGCCTTTTTACATTTACAGTGTTAAAAAAGTGTGCGTTAAGCACCCCTCTAAACACAGTTCAGTGTAATGGCAGTATATAGTTTCATAGTTTATACGGTTGAAAAAAGACACTTGTCCATCAAGTTCAACCAAGGAAGGGTAGGGATTGGATGAGGAAGGGATTTAGGGGAAACAATTCTATATAACATAACAATCAATGTTATATAGGTGTAAAAAGGCATCTAGACCCTTCTTGAAGCTCTCCGCTGTCCCTGCTGTGACCAGTGCCTGAGGCAGGCTATTCCACAGATTGACAGTTCTCATAGTAAAAAAGCCCTGTCGCCTCCGGTGATTAAACCTTGTTTTCTCCAGACGGAGACAGTGCCCTCTCGTCTTTTGATTTTATTTAATCTGAAACAACTTACCACCATATTTTTTGTATGGACCATTCATATATTTATATAAATTAATCATGTCCCCTCGTAGTCGTCTCTTTTCCAGACTAAATAAATCTAGTTTTTAGTGCCTTGTATAGTGGTAATATTACATCCCTATCACGAGAGTCCATACCACTTTTGATACATGACAAGATCCTACTAGCTTTAGAGGCAGCTGATTGACATTGCATGCTGTTATTCAATTTATGATCTACTAGTACCCCCAGGTCCTTCTCAACAAGGGACTCTCCCAGATTTACTCCCCCAAGGACATATTTTGCCTTTGGATTATTGGCCCCCAGGTGCATAACCTTACGTTTATCCACATTAAATCTCATTTGCCAAGTGGATGACCAAACATATATCGTATTTAATATTTCATAATGGACGATATATGAAGACAATAGAATGGAAATTATGGAATTTTTCTGTGGAACCAACCATAGCCATTAATTTTTGCAGCCAGATGTTACTTTACAGTTTATTATGCAGAGTAAAATTAAGCATACAACATATAAAGGCTACCTGTTAAGATCCAGTCTTGAATACAGTTCAAGGCCCTTGCTAAAATATTTGTGTTGAGAGTTCAGGCTTGATAAAGATGCTGCACAGGTACCATGTTTTATCCATTCATGTTTCCTATAAAATAAAATCAGTTTTACTAACTAATCAACCCGGAACATGAAAAGAAAAGGAAATTTAAAATGTAACCTCATTGTTAAAAATATTTTAGATAATTAAAGGGAACCTGTCACCATATTTGCACAAAGACAGCCAGTGACAGGTTCCTATAGAGACCACATCATGTATCTATGTTACCACATGAAGTCACATCAGCCTCCATGGAGGCTGCTGTGATTTCATGTAATCACATACATGGTGTACAACTTGCTATTCTTAGAAGGCTAAAGGACCTGTGATGATGTCACTGGTGACATGTCATGAATGTAACACAAGGCACCATGTAAAAATTTGAATATTTTCCATTTGTACATAGAGCTTTATATGTCTGTAGTTTCAATATTAGCAGACAGTCCCTAAGTACAAGGAGGCAAAGCAGGTATTTCTAGAGCTGTCAGTCACAATAATGGGGCATGGTTCACTGGTATCTCTGACTCTTCTCCTCTCTCAGGCTGCCAGGGATGAGTCAGAAAAGCTCATTTTCATAACAGAAAAACATCTGTAATTAAGGTGCAGTGCCCTACTAGCAGCTAATTTTAGGTGATATGGGGAGGACTTGTAAGTAACTTTATCAGCAGTCATTGTTAGTCAGGTGGGCCAAAATCTGGTAATGGGTCCTCTTTAAAAATAAATCCTTGAATTTATAAAGACTTAAAAAAAATATATGTGAAACAATAGCAACTCTTAAAATGTCCACTGCAATCCTTCTAAGCATTCGTTATTGCTAAAAACCTCATCTGTTGTCACAATAATAGTTTTTTCTTAAATAAATGGGTGCATGAAAAAAGACTGGTCTGCATTTTTTAGAACACCTCAGGGTGATTATAAGAGGGAACAAATCTTATATGCTAACCTGTGTCACAGGCGCCACATCGTAAGACACGGATATGCCCGTGATCCGAGACATGGTTAACAGGGGCATCCGTGACAGTACCCCTCCCCCTTTAGGACCCCTCTTCTCTTCTTCTTCAGCCTCATCCTCCGCTTCCTCCAATTATTCCTGGTGACGGGACACTTAAGGAGGAGAGCAAGAACAGAAAAGACAGGAATAACCATGTGGTGCTTGGACCTGGTATGGAACAAGCCGAGGATATCTTGAGGACGTCTAGAACGCCTTTTGGCCGGAGGCTGGAGTGGCCCTTGGGAAACCACATACTGGGGCGACTCTTGGGAAGGCGCTGGAGCAGCACTGGGAAGCTGCAGAGGCTGGGGCGCCCCCGGGACAACACTGGGAAGCTGCGGAACCCACCAGGGCAGCACTGGGAAGCAGCAAAACCACCGGGGCAGCACTGGGAAGCAGCGGAACCGCCGGGGCAGCACTGGGAAGCAGCGAAACCGCCGGGGCAGCACTGGGAAGCTGCGGAACCGCCGGGGCGGCACTGGGTCGGACCGCCGCGGCGGCAGGCACTGGGAAGCTGCGAACCGCCGGGGCGGCACTGGGAAGCTGCGGAACCGCCGGGGCGGCACTGGAAAGCTGCGGAACCGCCGGGGCGGCACTGGGAAGCTGCAGAACCGCCGGGGCAGCACCGGGAAGCTGCGGAACCACCGGGTCAGCACTGGAAAGCTGCGGAACCGCCGGGGCAGCACTGGGAAGCTGCGGAACCGCTGGGGCAGCTGGGAAGCTGCGGAACCGCCGGGCAGCACTGGAAAACCTGTGGAGGCTGAGGCGGCTCTTGCCACAACGGCTAACGTCCTCTAAGGCCGTATAGACTCTGGACGGCCTCTGGAAGGCCGGATGAGACTCTGTACGGCCCTCTAAAGCGGATTGAACTCTGGATGGTCTCTGGGAAGGCCGGATGTGAGAGCTCTTGAACGGCCTCTGGGAAGGCCGGATAAGACAAACCAGCAGGCATGGAGCCCAGACTTGAGGTTGTTCAAACCAGGACGGATTTTTTCCAGAAACGTGGTATAGGTAGACTGTCGGATCACAACTATCCCACACAGGAGTAGCCCAGGGCAGGGCCGTCCAAGAGAGCAAAGAGGAAAAACATATGCAGCTTAGTTCGTTCAGTGGTGAACTGGGGAGACATCAGTTTAATGTGCGCGAGCACTAGAAACAACGCTCCTGCAAAAATTGGGGTTGCCATCAAATTTGTTAGGCTTGAAAAATTCAGGTCCAGACTCTACTGTCGACTGGAGCCACAGGAGGAGTCGCGGAGCCTGCTGCTGGGAGGCAATCATCTGTCAAAGGGTGGCAGCGAGTTTGTCAGGAGTTCTTTTGGGACAGCTGGGCGACAGTGCTTGGAAGGTCAGCCAGTAGCTTGAGTGGGGTCCTCGGCACAGTCCATGGCGTTAGCAGAATTCATGACCTTGGCGGAGTCACATGGCCGGATCTACTGTCACGCACGGAGGGTGTGGAGAGTCTCTTGAGTGCTAAAGTCAGTAGACTCCTGGACCACCACGGGGAATGATTGGACTATGCCGCAACCCAGGAGCAGAGTCTAAGTAGTGGATCCTGGTCTTCGCCAGAGCCTGCCGCAGGGAGCCACCAGATCGCTCCACAGGTACGACCAAGCCCGCGCTGGCAGCCAAGGATGGACACAGGGAAGGAATGCATCTCCGTCTTATTTTTTACCAAAAATCGGAAACAATTCGGGGGTGTAGAACATCAGGCCACCCCTTGTTCACGCTCTGCCAAAGATCCTATAAAACAAAAAAATATAGATAACTAATGATGAGTCATAATTTTTTTTTTTTAAAAAGTTAAAAGTCACACTATCTCCATCAAAAAAAAATTATCATCCATTAGTGAACACTTAAAAAAAAAAAATGTCTGGAATCATTACTTTTTTTTTTGCCTATTTTGCCACCCAGAGACTTTTTAATAAAAAGGGATCCACAATATTGTTTAGGTCTGAAAGTAAATTAACATTCATGATGGTAGACTAGTTCTACTTAAAGCTCCTGTGGAATCCTTCTTTGTATAACTTCTTTTAATATAACCCTGTTCTGCCCAATTTCTTGATATAGAGTTCATAATAAAAACTGCACAATAGAATTAAAAATCAGACTTAACCCCTATGGGACTCAGCCTCTTTCGGCCTTAACCCCTTACCGACATGTGACGTAATAGTACGTCACATGTCGGGTCCCGGTACATGGAGAGGGCTTGCGGGCCGAGCCCTCTCCATAGCTGGTAAGTCTTTGCTGCATATTGCAGCAAAGGCTTACCGGTAACATCCACGATCGGTGCCGGCACCGATTGCATATGTTTTACCGCTGATAGCCGCCGACAAAAGTGCGGGCAAAGGCGCGGGCGCCGCCATCTTTCCGTTTATCGTCGCTCCCCGTGACGTCATTGGGGAGCGGCGATCCGTCGCCATGGTAGCTTCTGGTCTCACGAAGACCCGAAGCTACTTCGGGTTAACCCATTCATTACAATGTGCTGTCAGCACATAAAAAACCTAAAAATTCAAATCACCCCCCTTTCCCTAGAATTTATATAAATATAAATAAACAGTAAAAATCATAAACACATTAGGTATTGCCGCGTCCGAAAATGCCCAATCTATCAAAATATGATAACGTTTTTTCACTGCGTTTAACCCCGTAACGGAAAATCGCGCACAAAGTCAAAAATGGCACTTTTTTGTCATTTAAAAAAAAAATAAAAATTCTATAAAAATTGATCAAAAGGTCGTACAGTCCTAAAAATGATAACATTGTAAACGTCATCAAAATCTGCAAAAAACTACACCACCAACAGCTCCATACACCAAAATATGAAAAAGTTATTAGCCCCAGAAGATGGCAAAATCCCCCCAAAAAATTTTGTACAGGAGGTTTTAATTTTTTTAAATGTATGAAAACATTATAAAACCTATACAAATTTGGTAGCCCCGTAATCGTACCGACCCAAAGAATAAAGTAGACATGTCATTTGGGGTGCACACTGAAATCCCTAAAATCCAAGCCCACAAGAATACGGCACAAATGCATTTTTTTACCAATATCACTGCATTTGGAATTTTTTTCCCGCATCCCAGTACACGGCATGGAATATTAAATACCACCATTTTGAAGTGTAATTTGTTACGCAGAAAATAAGCCATCACACAGCTCTGTACATGGAAAAATAAAAAAGTTACAGATTTTTGAATGTGGGGAGTGAAAAATGAAAACGCAAAACCGAAAAAGGGCCGCGGCGGGAAGGGGTTAAGGACGTGGTCCCATTTTTCAAATCTGCCCTGTGTCACAATAAGTGCTTATAGCTTTGGAACAATATAAGATATCCAGGGGATTTTGAGATTGTACTTCAAATTAGTTAAACAATTTTGGATGATATCTTTTATGTTTACTTATGAAAAAAAACTGAATTTGGCAAAAATGTGGAAAAATTCTTTATTTTCAAAGTTCTAAATTCTCTACTTTTGATGCAGATAGTCATAGCACCCAAATAAATTCATAACTTGCATTTCCTAAATGCCTGCTTTATGTTTTTTTAAGATTCCACATATTTTACTAGAATGTTATGTGGCTCAGAATTTGGGTGCCATTTTTCAAATTTTTGGGAAAATCACCAAAACTAATATTTAGATGGACCTGCTGAACATTTAATTGACTGTAAGAGGCCTAAATAATAGCTAGAATTGTTAATGACCCCATTTTGGAAACCTCAACTTTTGAAAAAGAACTTTTAAGAAGTTTGCTAACCCTTTAGGTGTTTTTTAGGGGTTAAAACAAAATGGAGGTGTGGTCTACACATTTTTTGACAATACATTCATTTTGGGTGGAAAATTAAAAATTTGTAATTGATTAAATGAAAAAAGGCTCCCCAAAGTTTGGTACCCAATTTCTCCCGAGTACGAGATACCCCATATGTGGTGGTATCCTGCTGTATGGGCGCATGGCTGGGCATAGAAGGGAAGGAGGCGCCATGCAGATCAGATTTGCTATGTCACATTTTATTGTGGACCTATAGGGGCTTATTTTTTTGCCACATGAGATGCACTTTTATGGTACACAATTTTGGGGCATCTATAGCTAATTGGTGAGATTTTATTAACTCTTTGTTGGTGGAGCAAATGAAAATCATCAATTTTTAGGAACATTTTTTTGTGTTTTTTTTTTTGCCGTTTACCATAGTGTAAAAATAATATATTATTTTTATTCTATGGGTCACCATGATTACGAAAATACCTCATTTCTATAGTTTCTTTAAATTTTTTCCCCATTTTTACTGAATAGAAAGTAATTTGGCAAAAATGTTAATTTTAGCATTACCGACATTCATATGCATAACTTTTTCATTTTTTCGGCTTATAAATCTGGTTAATTGCTTATTTTTTGTATAGATTGTTTTAGTTGTCTTATTTTAGAGTGGGTAACTTTTTAAATCACTTTTTACCTTATATACTCGAGTATAAGCCTAGTTTTTCAGCACAAAATTTGTGCTCAAAAACCCTAACTCGGCTTATACTCGAGTCAACTAAAAAAATAAATACAAAACTACCCTTTCTGACGTGACCCTAGGTCCCTTCTGTCTGAGACAGTCTGAGACAGAAGAGGTACCTAGGGGACGTCGGAAAGATGATTACAGTGTATTTTTTTTCTACTACCGGGGTTGGGCAGGCGTATGCTACAGGGGCTGCAGGACTATATACTGGGAGGCTGTAACCAATGCATTTCCCACCCTCTGCTTATACTCGAGTCAATAGGTTTTCCCATTTTTTTGTGTTGAAATTAGGGGTCTCGGCTTATACTCGGATCGGCTTATGCTCGAGTATATACAGTTAGAGCATTTTTTAAAGGGTATTAATTAAAAATCATCTTTTTTCGGAGCATTTTTTGAGGTTGTTTTTTAAGAGGTTCACTTTGTGGGTCCAATAACGATTCTGTTTTATTATGCAGATTGTATTTCATTAAATTTTACTGAATAAAAACTAATTTGGAGAAATTTTTGTTCATTTTAACATCACCATCTTTTCATATACGATTCTTTTTTATTATATAGATTGTTACGGACGAGGCAATACCAAATATGTGGCTTTTTTTGTGTGTTTGTGTTTTTTATAGTTTATTAAGTGTTTTTATGGGAAAGTGACATTTTAGGGGCTTATATTTTAATGTATTTATTTTTTATTTATTCTGTGTTAACTTTTTTTCACTTTTTTTTTTACTCATACATAGTTGAATTTGAACCAGCGATGTTCTGAACGCTGGTTCAAGTCCAATACACTGCTCTACAATACTTCTTCATTGTAGAGCAGGCGCATGCTCAGACAGTTTATAGTCAGACCCGGAAGGGATCTGACTGCCTCGGACATCGTGCAGCCCCGAAGCATTAGGCAGACTTCGGGGCTGCCCAGAATAGGATCAGATCCCCGGTAAGCGGCATGGGGGATCCAATCCATATCAGAAACACCTTTACACGCATAACTGCGGCATGTAAGGGGTTAACACCCGCAATCGGAGCCGGTTCCGATTGCGGGTGTTAGCGTGCGGTGTCAGCTGTGATTGACAGCTGACAGCCGCTGCTTCTGGTACCGGCTCCGTTCGTGAGCCGGTGCCATAAGCAGGACGTTATAGTGCATCCTGGTGCGCTAAGTATCTAGCCACCGGCACGTACTATAATGTCCAGGTACGCCTAGGGGTTAATGGGGCACATTTATTTATCTGTTCCTGCGTGTTTCCCGATCCGGAGTGTTCGACGAGAATGAACTCTGCTGCAATTCACTAAGATCATGTGCCCGGTATCCTACCTGTGTCGCTCCCCGCTCAGGTCCGCCGGAGTTCACCATCTTCTTCCTGGTGTATGTAAGTACATGGCTTGGGACACAATTTTAAAGTTAAATCCCGCGCTCTGTCCGAATCAGTCGGATTGTCCGATGGCCCGTCCACAATCCCTTTCCAAATCCCTGTCCCAGTGGTGCGACCCCCAAAAGTGTCAGAAAACCCTACGGAAATGCAGCCGCGAAACCCTTAGTAAATAAGCCCCAATATAACAAAAGCTCAGAGTAAAGACCACACCAAACACCCCTTATGTATACCGTTTATACTTGAGTATTTTTCAGCACAAAAAATGTGAAAAACTCGGCTTATACACGAGTATATACGGTATATATATTGTGAGGGGTACATGTATATAAAAGTGTGTATCTATAGTGAAGGGTACATATATATACAGTGGGGCAAATTTACTTACCTGGTTCTGTTGTGATTTAGATGGTCCGACGAGCATGAAGTCCAGCGTGATTCATGAAGATTGCGCGCCCGAGTTCCTGCATCCATCGTTTCCTTGCCGTGGTTCGCTGGAGTTCACCTTCTTCCCGGTGCTTGTATGTGCGTGTCTTGTGACATAATTCTAAATGTTAAATCTCCGGCGGACTTTAGCGGGGGAAGCGACACATGCAGGAAATTGGCGCACAATCTTAGTGAATCGCGGCAGCTCCCAATCCTTGTTGGACATTCCAGATCGGCGGCGTCAACGGGGCGGGTAAGTAAATGTGTATCTAAAGTCAGAATTGGGGTCCATTATCATACACAGGCACAATTGAGCTTGCTCAATTTTGCCTTGTGGTTCTAAGTGGTTTGTGAGCATAAATGAAGTTGAAAAAAGCGGAGTTTGAAAAAGAGAAGTCCTCAGAACTGTAAGTAATCTACATTTTATATCTCTTGATTTATATACTCATCACAGTTTTGTAGCTAGGATATGGCTAGCAAAATTGGTATGCTCTGCCATATGAGTTCCAGGGTGAATACGGCTGCAACAGATGTGCCCATATTTTTCTTCTGGAAGCTCGTGTTCGAGATCTGGAGGAAGATATTGTATGGCTGCGAGCAATCAACAATCTTGAAAGGAGTATGCTGCTCACTGAGCAAGCAATAAGCGGGGTAGAAGTGGAGGGTGGAGAGGAAAGCCAGCGAGGCCAGGTGGGTAGCTGGGTTACTGTAAATAGAGGGTATAGAATGGGGCCCAAGAAAAGGAAGGATAATTCCGACTCTGAACATCCAAGCAAAATTGTAAAATTGTGCAATGATGTAAGGACATCAGTGTCAGAAATGGCAGCCCTAGCGGATCCTGCTCTCCCTAACAGCCGGGGGAGCAGACCAGCTAGGAGTAATAATAATAATAATAATTCTTTATTTATATAGCGCACACAGATTACGCAGCGCTGCACAAGCATGTCAAACTGTCCCCATGGGGCTCACAATCTAAACAGGGTAGATGGGAGTGCAGGTAAGCCAAGACAGCTAGTGGTTGTAGGTAGGGGACTCTATAATCAGAAAGACTGATAGAATAATTTGTCATGTGAGAAGGCTGAAACTTTGTGGGTTGAAATTCAAAGCCAGAAGGGCTTTGAGAAAATTATTTTTGGTGTAATTTATAGACCCCCTAACATCCCTGAGGAAATAGAGGGTCACCTATATAAACAGATAGAACAGGCTGAACAGGAGGGGACCCTAGTGCTGATAGGAGACTAACTTTCAAAACATAAATTGGGGTCAGGGCTCTTCTTCATCTCTGAAGGGGAGACATTTTTTCAACTTTCTGCAGGATAATTTTATGGTGCAGCTTGTAGAAGATCCCACAAGAGGTGATGCATTGTTGGATCTTGTGATTTCTAACCAAAGCGGAGATTGTCCAAAATGTCAGTGCGGGAACCACGGTTAAGAAGGGTTTTTTTTCGCTCATTTCTCTCGCTCTTCCCCCTCATCGACACCTCAAAAAATCCATAAACTTTTTCATTTTTGCGTGTACAGACCTGTTGTGAGGGCTTATTTTATGCGTAACAAATTTTACTTTCCCGAAATGTTATTTATTTTAACCTGCCATGTACTGCGAAGCTGAAAAAAAATCCAAATGTGGAAAAATTTAAAAAAAAACGGACGTGCGTCACGTTCTTGTGGGCTCAGTTTTTCCGACTTTGACTTTGCACTCAAAATAACACCTCAGCTTTATTCTTTGGTTTGGTGCGATCGCGGTGATACCAAATTTATATGGGTTTTATTGTGTTTAAATACATTTTCAAAAATTAAACGAATGTGTACAAAAAAGAAAAAAAAAATTTTGGTATATTCTGAAGCTAATAACTTTTTCATACTTTGGCGCACAGAGCTGTGTGAGGTGTAATTTTTTGCGAAAAGGGGCCGACCTTTACATTGCTACCATTTTTAGGTCTGTGTGACATTTTGATCATTTTTTATTCCAATTTTTATGTCATGTAAAAAGGTGTAAAAGTCGCATTTCGGACATTTGGGCGCCATTTCCCGTCCCGGAGGTCACCGCCGGCCGTAACCGCTTTTATATTTTGATAGATCGGGCATTTTGGGACGCGGCGATACCTAATGTGTCTGTGATTTTTACTGTTTATTATGTTTTATATCAGTTCTAGCGAAAGGGGGGTGATTGGAATTTTTTATATTTCAAATATTATTATTATTATTTTTTTTTTTTTACTTTTTTTTTTTTAGGAAACAAGTATAGACAGGCTGCACCCTGCGTGGCTTACAGCTACAGTTAAAAAGAGCAATTAATGAGAAAAAAGGAGACATTCAAAAAATATTATTTGTACATTGTAATGAGGTCTCCCCTCAGTCGTCTTTTTTCTAAACTGAATAATCCCAAATTTTGTAATCTGTCATTGTATTCTAGTCCCCCCATTCCCATAATAATCTTGGTTGCTCTCCTCTGCACCCGTTCCAGCTCTACTATATCCTTTTTATACACTGGTGCCCAAAACTGTACACAATATTCGATGTGTGGTCTGACCAGGGATTTGTATAAGGGCAAAACTATGTCTTTATCATGAGAATCTATTCCTCTCGATACATGCCATAATTTTATTTGCTTTAGCATCTGATTGCTTGTTCATGATGATACTCTGCAATACTCATGTATTGCAGGGTATTTGCAGTGTCAGCCTGTGCACATGCATAGGCTGGCACTGTGCCAGTAAGATGACGTCATAGACGCCATCTTCCTGGTAGTGCCTGCAGGCATCTCTGGGTTCGGGGGGGGGGATTGTGGGGGAAAGACCCCCCAGAGGCATGTTAGATGACCGCAGCATTTAACGGGTTACACACCCACGATCAGAGCACACTCCTATCGCGTGTGTTACACTGGGGTGCCAGCTATACATTACAGCCGGCACCCCGTGTTTGTCGATGCTGGTTCGGCTCTGATCCAGAGCCGAGCCGGCATCATCTCAGCGGCGGGTATATCCGCCGCTGAGCGCTAAGTCACTGCGCTCAGTGGCGGATATATCCGCCACCTAGCGGGAAGGGGTTAATGATATAGAGGTAGGAATTAATAGCGCTGTGTCTATTTTTGCAGATGACGCCAAGCTGTGTAGTGTAATACAGTCTATGGAGGATGTTCATAGGCTGCAGGGTGACTTGGACAAACTGAGTGTTTGGTCATCCACTTGGCAAATGAGGTTTAATTTGGATAAATGTAAGGTTATGCACCTGGGGGCTAATAATCCAAAGGCAAAATATGTCCTTTGGGGAGAGTATCTGGGGAGAGTCCTTGTTGAGAAGGACCCTGGGGGACTAGTAGATCATAATTGAATAACAACATGCAATGTCAATCAGCTGCCTCTAAAGCCAGTAGAATCTTGTCATGTATCAAAGAGTGTATGGACTCTCGTGAATAGATGTAAACTATAACCACTGTACAAGGCATTGTGTTCGGCCTCACCTGGTATATGCTGATCAGTTCTGGGCACCGGTCCACAAAAGGATGCCTCTGAGGCTGAGAGGGTCAACGTAGACCACAAAAATGATAAGGGGTATGGAGGGTCTCAGTTTTGATGAGGAATAGATTAAAACACTAGATTTTTGGCCTGAAAAAATACAAAACAAGGGGACATGAGAACTTATTAAATATATAATGTGTCCATACAAAAAATATGGTGGTAAGTTGTTTCAGATTAAATCAAATCAAATCTCCGTCTGGAGAAATGAAGGTTTAATCACCAGAGGCGACAGGGCTTTTTTACAATGAGAACTATCAATCTGTGGAATAGCCTGCCTCAGGCGCTGGTCACAGTAGGGACAGCAGAGGGCTTCAAGAAGGGTCTGGATGCCTTTTTACACCTAAATAACATTGATGGTTATGTTATATAGAATTGTTACCGCTAAATCCCTTCCTCATGCAATCACTTCCCTTCCTTGGTTGAACTTGATGGACAATTGTATAAACTATGATAATTTCATAATTGTAAAAAGGAAAAGATTGACTATGAATTGATGTACAAGCAGAATAGTGGTGCTGCTAGTGGCATGGCCAGTTGCGTAGCCTAAGGATCAGATTTTGTCCCTCTTTCTCATTCTGAAAAGTTGGGAGGTATGGAAGTCTATATAAACCTGGACCCTAATAATCTAACCACATTGTCACCACACAGAACTAGATGGATCATAAAGATTTTGCTTAGAGAGTCCCCGCACACATTGCCATCACGGAGTTATAGGAGCTAAAACAGCAATAAAACTGTGTAAAAGTTAGGGGTTAAAAATGATCTTTATTGCGTTAACTTGTGTTTTCGCTTTTTACAATTTAACCCCTACAGGACTCAGCCTCTTTTGGCCTTAAGAACGCAGCCCCATTTTTCTAATCTTCCCTGTGTCACTATAAGTGGGATTTTGAGATAGTTTTCTCGTGACACATTGTACTTCAAATTAGTTTAAAATTAGTTTAGTTATGAAAAAAAAAAATTTGGAAAAATTCTTTATTTTCAACGTTCTAAATTCTCTACTTTTGATGCAGATAGTCATAGCACCCAAATAAATTCATAACTTACATTTCCCAAATGTCTGCTTTATGTCGGCTGTTTTTTTTTAAGATTCCACATATTTTACTAGAATGTTATGAGGCTCAGAATTTAGGTATCATTTTACACATTTTTTGTAAAATCACCAAAACCCGTATTTAGATGGACCTGCTCAACTTCTAATTGACACTGAGAGGCCTAAATAATATCGAGACTCATAAATTACCCCATTATGGAAACTATACCCCTCAATGTATGAAAAACCACTTTTAAGAAGTTTGTTAACTCTTTAGGTGTTTTATAGGGGTTAAAACAAAATCGAGGTGCAGTCTACAAATTGTAATATTTTTTCATAATACACTCATTTTGGGTGGAAAATAAAACATTTACAATGGATTAAATAAAAAAAGACTCCACAAAGTTTGATACCCAATTTCTCTCGAGTACACTGATACCCTATATGTGGTGGTAACCTGCTGTATGAGCGCACCAACGGGAATAGAAGGGAAGGAGGCGCCATGCAGATTAGATTTGCTATGTCACATTGCACAGGCTATAATTTGTTTCATTTTTTAATGTGCACCTATAGGGTCTTATTTTTTTGCCACATGAGATGCACTTTTCTGGTACGTAATTTTGGGGAATCTATACCTAATTGGTGAGATTTTATTAACTCTTTGTTGGTGGAGGAAATGAAAAATTTTTTGGAAAATTTTTATGTGTTTTTTTTTTTGGGCCGTTAACCATACCATAAAAATAGTGCCACAATTACAAAAATACCTCATTTATATAGATTTCGTATTTTTTCCCCATTTTTACTGAATAAGTAGTAAATTGGCAAAAATGTTGTTAATTTTAGCATCACCGTCTTTCATATGCATATTTTTTTTTATTTTTCGCCTCACAAATCTAATTAAGACAGGGCCGGCGCTATGGGTAGGCAAAGTCGGCAATTGCCAGGGGCCCCTGAAAGGGGAGAATCTCTTCTTTCAAAGGAATCTTGAATTTTGTTTCTAGGTGCCATAGATCCAAAGATATTCAGGTTTAAAATGAGAACATCAGGTGCCATTTTTATATATAAAAATCTCTCCTGACGGAAGTTTAACTGTTAATAGCTCTGTTTTCCTGACACTTAGAAACACACATTTAGATTTATATAAAAGAAGAGACTCTCTTCTTTCAAAGACAAAAATAAGTGAGGTTCTATGTGTCACAGAGCAAATGTGACAGCCCCCTGAAGTGTCCCCCTCCTCCAGATTCTTAACCATCAATCTACAGGGAGAATTTGCAGCACACAGGAGCTGCGGCACCTCACAGATAATGGAAATATTCACTTTATATGTTACTACATTTTGAGAAGGAATAATATCAACTAATATTCATGTTTTTACCCTTCTCAATGCAGAACTATCTAAGAACACACTTTCTTTTATTGCTTTTTATTTCGTTATCGTTTTTTTTGCTAAAATTGACTGATAGGATGAACATTCGATGCTCATCCCCTAATGTCGCTATTATATATTAACACCACAACCCAGAACATGTCCATAAAGCTAAAACACACAAGTGAAATTTTCATTTCACACCATCCTCCATTACTTACACCTATGTTATGACGTTCTCACTCAAATTCTTATGAAGCGCGGAGGGCTCTGTTATTGTGCGGCTAATACATTGGCGACATCTAAACGTGACTTTTATTATCTCATTAGCTTGGATTATGGGTAGATTGTTATAAGAGATGAGCGAACATACTCGTCCGAGCTTGATGCTCGTTCGAGCATTAGCGTACTCGAAAATGCTCGTTGCTAGGACGAATACTTCGCCCGCTCGAGAAAATGGCATCACCCGCCGTTGTGATTTTTGGCGGCCAGAAACAGAGCCAATCACAAGCCAGGAGACTCTGCACTCCACCCAGCATGACGTGGTACCCTTACACGTCGATAGCAGTGGTTGGCTGGCCTGATCAGGTGACCCTGGAATAGACTAGCCCCTGCCCGCGCTGCTCGCATCATTCTCTGTCTGGATGCCGCTAGGGAGAGAGCTGCTGCTGGTCAGGGAAAGCGTTAGGGTGTTCTATTAGAATTGTGTTAGGCAGGAGTGATTCTACAAGAACCCAACAGCCCTTTTTAGGGCTACAATAACGTTTTATTTTACTTTTTTTTTGGTTTGCCTGTGGCTGGGCTTGTTGCCATTAGTAGTGCAGCTAGTACCATATTGTGAGTAATTTGCAGGGAGACTTGCTACCGTTCTGTTTAGCTCTTAGTGACACACAAATCCACCTCAAACACCGAAGTGGGACAATTTATTAGGGGTTTGATTTGAATTAGGCACAGTCTTCTGATTTTTTTTTTTTTTTAACATTTATTTCTTTTTATAACTCAAAGTAATCTGGCAAAGCAGTGTGCTTTCAGTGTAGGCTAGAAAATAGCCATAGGAGAACCCCAACGGCTTTTTTTTGTTTGCTTGGGGCTGGGCTTGCTGGCATTAGTAGTGCAGCTAGTACTATATTGTGTGCTGTCAGTGTAGTTTAGAAACTAGCCATAGCAATAGGATAGCATCGTTTTGTTTAAAAAAAAAAAAAAATTTAAAGTTTACAATTTAATTTGCAAAATGTTTAACCGGAGGGCTAGGGGTAGAGGACGAGGGCGTGGACGTGGGCATCCAACTACTGCTGGGGTCAGAGGCCGTGGTCCTGGGCGGGGTGAGACACCACCTGCTGATGAGGGAGCAGGGGAACGCCGCAGAGCTACACTCCCTAGGTTCATCATGTCTCAAGTTACTCGGACTCGTGGTAGAGCACTGTTGAGGCCAGAACAGTGCGAAGAGGTGATGTCCAGCGTTCAGCTCTCCATACCACAGACGCTGGAGCGCAAAAGGAAGGATAGTGCAACCCAACCACACGCCCAAGCCCTCAACGTCCACATCTCCAAACTGCTTAGCCTGGAGATGCTGCCCCATAGGCTGGTAGAGACCGAGGCCTTTCGAAACCTCATGGCGGTGTGGAGGAGGATGAGGAGGAAGAGGAGGAGAATGTTGGCGAGACAGAAGAGGGGACCATTGTTCAGTCCTTCACTGTTCAGCGTGTATGGGCAGAAGAAGAGGAGTTGGAGGAGGAGGAAATGGGCAGTCAGGCCAGTGAGGGGAGTGAATTCTTGCGCGTTGGGACTCTGGCGCATATGGCAGATTTCATGCTAGGCTGCCTATCCCGTGACCCTCGCGTTCAAAGAATTTATTCCAGCACCGATTACTGGGTATTCACTCTCCTGGACCCACGGTACAAGCAAAATCTTTCCACTCTCATCCCTGGAGAGGAAAGGAGTGTGAGAATGCATGAATACCAGCAGGCCCTGGTGCACAAGCTGAAACAGTATTTCCCTTCTGACAGCGCTAGCGGCAGAGGGCGTACTTCTGCGGGACAAGTAGCGAGGGAGAGTAGGCGAGCAGGCAGCTTTTCCAGCACTGGCAGGGGTAAGCTTTACAAGGCCTTTGCCAGTTTTATGTCACCCCAGCAAGACACTGTCACCTGTCCCCAGTCTCGACAGAGTAGGGCTGATCTTTACAGAAAGATGGTGAGGGAGTACGTAGCTGACCATTTTGCCTCCACGATCCTCCACATCGTCCAACAATGTCTCATTTCAACTCTCTATACCCCAGATGCTGGAGCACAAGAGGATATGCAGCACATCATCCCCTTATCAAACGAGCTGTGTCAGGCAGAATTTTCGGGTGTTTCACCAGATACATAGTGGAACTCGGCCCATCTGTCGCCGCCTGTTTCACCAGATACGTTATGGAACTTGGTCACTATGTCGCCACCATGCTGTGTTATCGACTAAATATACCGTCAACCTTTTGTTCACATAGGAAATCATTTCAGCGCTTCTTGCTCACCTCCTTTGGTGAAGCTTGAGTCCATTTAGCGTATGTGGCCATGACACTCTCTAGCCTGCCGCTGCATGCCGTCCCCTATATGCATGTTTTAGATGCTATCTAGCCTCATTCGGTCACTCTGTCATGGCCATGCTGTTGCCCATAATTTTGGCATAATGGTACGATTAAGCAGCCTCAGAGGCATCCATGCATGCTGCCCCTGCTGTTTTAGGAAACAAGTATAGACAGGCTGCACCCTGCGTGGCTTACAGCTACTGTTAAAAAGAGCAATTAATGAGAAAAAAGGAGACATTCAAAAAATATGTTAAAAAGAGCAATTAATGAGAAAAAAGGAGACATTCAAAAAATATAAATCAAGGCTTTCAATACTTACAAAAGCCTTACCAAAATCTGTAAAAAGGAAATAAAATGAGCCAAAATACATAATGAAAGACAGGTTGGACCACTTTATTCTGAAAATGGGGACTGGAGACCAAGAGAAGGCGGAGATACTTAAGCTTAAACTTTTTAGCTCAGTTTATACGATAGAAGAAACGACTTCTGACGTGGCTGGTGCCAGTGCGGGTCATAGTATATATATCAAGTCCAACCTTTAAGAATTAAAGGTTTTATCCCAATAACCTGT
>WNYA01001098.1:75193-90791 GCA_019512145.1 Engystomops pustulosus
ATCCTTTTCTGAGGTTCCCAGGTGTTTGGCCAAGCTTCCCTGTGCAGAGCCTTGGTCCCCTTGAAAAATGCTCGAGTCTCCCATTGACTTCAATGGGGCTCGTTATTCGAGACGAGCACTCGAGCATCGGGAAAAGTTTGTCTCGAATAACGAGTACCCGAGCATTTTACTGCTCGCTCATCTCTAATTGTTATTTATTTGGGTTACCATCGTGTAAGGAAGCATGTAATGATATATCTGTGCAATTTTCTGCAAAAATAGTTTGGTGTCCCCTGTGGATGTAATGTTCCTTTTGCAGCATATTTTGGTGAATATCCACATGTGGGGACTGTAGGATCTCCTCACATCTTACTGTTTTAGGAAAGTATATTTTCTGTATATAAGTATCTGGATTTGTACATATAGGAAATTTTGAATGTTAATTGCCCAATGCATCACCTGGTTGTCTGCTTTCAAAATTATATAGGTTTTATGGCGCCTTTACTTTTTATTCTGTTTTATTGATATATTTTGCAGGTTGTGATTGTCTTAAAATGTGTAGCTGAAAAGCAGATATCTAGTTATTTCAGTTTTAGTATTTAGTAAATGGGACATTTGTGGTCTCTACACTTGTCCGTCTATTACATTTAGGAGTTGTGAAGGTAAATATTTTGTGTTTGGAGCACATTTTTTGCTAACAAAGTCACATTTTAAGTATTTTTTATTAAATGTTTCAGTTTGAATCAAAATTGCATGAAGGCGCCGATGTCTATAAACTCTTTAATGCAATTTTGAAAGTGGTGCAAGTGTCTGCTTTCAGAAAATATGTGGTTTGTTGGGCTTACTTTATTATTTTTGCTGTAATTTCGATTTTATTTTTAAACGTCAAAATTAAAAAAATTGCTCTGGTCAATAACGCGATAAAAGATATCCAGAAATGCCGGGCAGTGAAAGGGCTGATAGCCCTTGGTTGAATTACCGGGTGAAGATGCTTATCATCTATCTCCTATCTATATATCTGTCTATAAGTCCAAAAAATAGGCAGCACTCCAAGATGGATGGATGGATAGGAGATGGATGGATGGATGGATGGATAGGAGATGGATGGATGGATGGATGGATAGGAGATGGATGGATGGATAGGAGATGGATGGATAGGGGATGGATGGATGGATAGGGGATGGATAGGAGATGGATGGATGGATGGATGGATAGGAGATGGATGGATAGGGGATGGATGGATGGATGGATAGGGGATGGATAGGAGATGGATGGATGGATAGGAGATGGATAGGAGATGGATGGATGGATAGGAGATGGATGGATGGATAGGAAAAAGAAAAATCCGGAGCAGCACAACCGGTTTAGATGGTAAGGTGGTGCAAAGCCGTAAGTTCTGTGGCAAACGGTCTTTTGTAAATAAGTCCAAAAAAATAGGCAGCACTCCAAGATTGTAGTAAAAAATGTGAGGGTGAAGCTTTATTCCATGGCAACGTTTCGGTGGTTTAATCCACCTTTATCAGGTATAACAACAATCATTATATAGCAGCTATTTATAGGTGCATAGTGCTTCTCATTGGTCAGATGGTGGTAGAGTGTATACAGGTAAGCACGTACAGAAACAACATTAAACGTGAATATTCATGATGACATATTACAATTCATACATGTTATGTACATCGGCAGTGAGAATTCATAATACAGTGGCGATAAAGTGCAACAGTGTCAGGCTTTAAAAACAGGAAGTCCCACCTATCGGGATATGACCAGCCCACGTCTCCTCCATTCATAAAGTTGGTACACACCTGTGATTAAAGCACCTGGCAGGAGGTGAAGCGGTGGCCATCTTGGATGAGGGCACGTTCCCAGAACAGACCGGCTGTAGGATAAATGAAGGCAAGTATAAAAATACAGAAGTCGACAATCAGGGCATCAATGGGTGCGTCTAGCGTGTACTCTCAGTATACCTGTGAGTTCGCTTTTCGCGGAGGGTCGTCCAGGGGTTGGGTGTCAGATGCAAATCCGTCACTCCGCCTTAGGGGCGATGCAACTCCGTAGCCCAAGCCCTGATAGCTGTCGACGGGGGCGATAACCCCCACCTCCAAATACCTGTCGCTGTGGTCCTTTTTTCAGGGTATAAGTGCCTAGTGATGGAAAAATGATCAGTTGCGATGTAGGTGTGTTGAAAAGGGAGACGTGTAAGCGAGATTGGTCCATCCGATGGGGGTATACAATTCTTATTGTCTAAAGAAAGGAAAAAGAAGACAAAATCAGAAGAATACTGGTACAGGGGAAATATCCCATAGGGATGCATATACAGAAGATAACCTATTCCGGAAATCAAGATTACATGGTCACACAGTTCTCAATGACACATAATTACGTAATACTTGAGAGGTTAAACTCTATATTCAAGCCATTGGAAGGCGAAGACAGCACAGGAGAGCCCGACAATGGAGACCCCAACCAAAGGAACAATCCACATCAGCTCCAAATGATCCTTTTTTAGGCCAGGCCTTGAATATAGAAAAAGAACCCAGCGGGGCGGACGGCACCGGCACAGAGGAAGGAAAGGCCAAGACCCCCAGGACACGGAACCTACCACAGAGGACTGTGACAAACAAACCAAAATAGTGGTAAATATCTCTTCTAAATTACTAGATGAATTACGTTTTTGACTACAACCTTGGAGTGCTGCCTATTTTTTGGACTTATTTACAAAAGACCGTTTGCCACGGAACTTACGGCTTTGCACCACCTTACCACTCAACCAGTAGTGCTGCTCCGGATTTTTCTTTTTTTCTATATATCTGTCTAGATATATATCTCCTGTAATCTGATCATTTATCTCTCCTATAAAATTCTCCCATAATACAGTTTGCTTTACCATACTAAAGATGCCTCTTGCTGACTGTGACTGGTCATAAAATAGTTTTATTTTGGGGCCCCACTTTTAGTTTTGCCCAGGGCCCCACTTTGTCTAGAAATGGCCCTAATTTAGGGGCTTATTTTTTGCGAGTAGGATTGTTCTTTTTAGTGGTCTTATTTTAGAGTTCATAACATTTTTTAAATAACTTTTTAGAGCATTTTTTATAGGGTATTAATTACAAATTATCTTTTTCGGAGCGTTTTTGGGGTTTTTTTTAACAGAATTCACATTGCTGATCTAATAATGATTCTGTTTTATTATGCAGATCGATATGGATGCAGCGATACCAAATATGTGGAGGTTTTGTGTATTTTATTCAATTGTACTGAATATAAACTAATTTGGAGAAAATCTTGTTCATTTTAGCATCACCATCATTTCATATGCATAACTTTTTTTATTTTTCGGCTGACAAATCTGGTTAGGGGCTTTATTTTTCTTCTTTTTAGTGGGCTTATATTAGAGTTCGGAACATTTTTTAAAAGATATTAGTTAAAAATTTTCTTTTTTCGGAGCGGTTTTTGCGTTTTTTTTCTTCGGCGTTTACCGTGCGGTTCCAGTAATGATTCTGTTTTATTATACAGATTGTTACAGACACGGCAATATCATCAAATATGTGGTTTTTTTTGTGTTTTTGTGTCTGCGCATGCTCAGACAGTTTACAGTCAGACCCAGAAGGGGTCTGACTGCCTCGGAGATCGGGCAGCTCCGGGGCACATGGCACTCCTCAGGCCTGCCCAGAAGAGGATCGGATCCATAGCACGGCACGGGGGATCGGATCCATAGCAGGAACACCCTTACACGCCACCGTCATGCTTGACCGCGGCGTGTAAGGGGTTAACACCCGCGATCGGAGTCGGCTCCGATCGCGTGTGTTACAGTGCGTGTGATAGACAGCTGACAGCTGCTGCTTCTGGTACCGGCTGCGCTCGTGAGCCGGTGCTAGAAGCAGGATGTAATAGTGCATCCTTATGCGCTAAGCATCTAGCCACCGGGACGTACTATAACGTCCTGGTGCGCCTAGGGGTTATGAGGAAAATAATGATGTTATGATTGTTGTTTTCAAGGATTTCCTGGACACTGACATTTTGACAGCGACAACCGCTTTCAAGCCTCTTCTGACATACAGCATCTACTCTACTATTTGCCATGTCTTTCAGAAAAAGTGTAAAACCTTTGAAGACTAACACCAAATTAAATCCATCTAGCTATGTCTCCACTGCACCAAATACATCGAACTGGTATTAACCAAGGTCACCCATTTTGCTTGCAATAGTTCAGGCATTTTCCACATTTATTTTTTAAAATTTGATTTATATTATTACTGGCACATATGTCCTACTTATTATTTTGTAACTTGTGGGTCTCCCTTTCCACTGCTTACTCACCATTCAATGCCCACTCCACCACTCACCAACAAAGGCTTCCGCTTCTCTGACCTTTTGACCACTTTTGTTTCTTCCTTGTCCTCCTACCCCAATCCTAGTTTAAACTCTCTGCCACCCATTATTGGTCAAAGGTTGCTGATTTTCTTTCTTCAGTGTTTCAGTTAACAGTTCCTTTTTAACCATTGGTGTGGCTTTTTGCATTTTTAGATGAGGAAACATGTCCCAAATACGTTAAGATTTCCTTACGTCAGCTATCCATCTAAAAAGGCCATAGTTCTTAGAGGAATGGACCCCAGACCTCCATCACTTGCTATGTGGAAGGGCTTAGTTACTAGTATAATTCCATATGAGAAAGTTGTATACAAGAACATGAAGTGCCCGGACAAGTTCCACAATGTCTAGGATTGGTGGTGCTCATGTGATATAAAGGGTTAATGTCAACAGGAGACACACTTTTAGCACCCCCTGACCCCCTTTCCCCACAGAGCATAATACATACACTGCCAAAGAGTTTTTTTGTAAAATAAAAATAAGAAAGCAAGCAAAAGAAGATTTTGACTTTGATACATTTTTAACTTTTAAATTTTGTATTCATTTCAGGATTAAGACTTTTCTGAAAAACATTGTTGAGGTTTTTGTTACTTGAACAATGTGAACACTGCACAATCACACAATTGTTTCAGGGACCTCTTTTATCAACCAGTGTATAAAGCCATACTCACATGTATGTTGCTAGTGAGTTTCATAGGTGCACTTTTAGGTGTATTAGTTTGATATATACAGGCAGCCCCGGGGTTACGTACAAGATAGGGTCCAGAGGTTTGTTCTTAAGTTGAATTTGTATGCAAGTCGAAATTGTAGATTGTAGAAATTGTAGATCCAGACAAATTGACCCCATTGACAATTGGAGTTTAAACATTTTTCGCTGTAATGGGACCAAGGATTATCAATAAAGCTTTATTACAGACACCTTACAGCTGATTGTTGCAATCTGGGACTACAGTAAAGCACCAGAGGTCAGCTGCAACTATAATTGGGTGTACCTTAAACTGGTGCTCTGGACACTTTGTAATTTAAATCGTGGGGAGAGACTCTTGACAGGCATGTTAAATGCTGTGGTTGTGACTGACTGCGAGTGTTACAGCTGACACCCAGCTCTGTGTCTGTATCGGACACTGCGAACTAAGTTACAGTTAAGAAGTTTATAAAGTTTATTGTTGATTTATTCCACTGGAGAGGAATTCTCACCAAAATATAAATTGAACTGCAATAGCAGCTTTGTGATATACTTGATAATGTGTCAATTTGGACTTCAATATGTGGGCAGAATCACACAACTAATAAACTGCAGATTGAGTCAACATTGATATAATATTGCACACAAAAAGACTTCCACAGATGGAGCAATATATCAAGGTACAATTTTTGAGGTAATATGGAACCCCTATAAAAACAAAGTTCCATGAAAACAATGTAAATTTATTACCAAAGCCTACTACAGCGTTTGAGGCCCCTCCCACTTTTTTATATTTGGAATATAAAAAATATTTTGGACACACTTATCCAGCCACATTTAATTTAGACATTCAATTTCTAATACTAATAGGGCATACTATTATCAATTAATTTTTTTTTAATATGATACAGTATTTTATGTTTTACATTTTAATCATAATGAAGTGTTTTTGTACATACTATGGAATCACAGTTTTTATGAACGAAAAACAAGAGTCATGGTGTGTTTACATACCATAATGACACATCTTTGCGCCATTCAAACTATTTAAATCTCAATGTTGGCTATGTTTTTATGATATTTGTAACTGATGAGGAATGGTGTCCAGATTAGAAACATATCTTAATGATTTTAGTAAAATAAAATTAAGATTTCTTTTATAGGTTCCCAAGCTGGCACCATTGTTTGGAGAAAAAAAACATTTTAGGTCCCTTGCACTTCTCAGCTAAGCGTTTTTGCTGTCCGAGATATTATCTAATATTGCCTTGAATCTGTGTTATACCGCCAGTACAACTAAATAAGGTTAGCACCATTTCACTCTAAACTACCTAACCCTATACCTGTGGGAGATTACACGTGACACTCTTACCACCTCTATATTTTTATTTATAATTCTTGTTTGTAGGTAATATAATTTGCAAAAAGATTATTTAAAAATCAGACAATGTGATTTTCTGGATTTGTTTTCACATTTTGTCTCTCAGAGTTGAGGTCTACCTATGATGTCAAATACCCCTCTCATTTTTTAAGAAGCAGAACTTGCACAATTGGTGGCTTTCTAAATACTTTTGTTCCCAACTGTACTATGGTGATGTCACATATTCCAATGTCCCATGGCGCCGTCTTTTCAGTTTGTTTACAGCGGCACAGAACTATAGGAGAGTAAGGTGGAGAAGGCAGGCATAATTAGCAGCCCAGAGCACCGGACATCTTGTTCCTGCACTCTGTACTGCTAATTATAACTTTCTGTTATAGTTGATTCCAGCATGTCAAGCTTAGTGGTAGACAGCGTTGGGTACAAGGTGAAAAGGATTGGGGTGAGTATGTGTAGCCTTTATTTTTTAAGTGGTCGATTTTTGTTATGGACTCGGACAATCCCCATATGGTAACCTTATATATAGTAGAGTATTAAAGGACATCTACCACCAGAGTGAAGTATTCTAAACCAAGCACATTAAACTACGAGTGTGCGCCCCCTCTCAATAAGAGAAGATCCAGCCATAGAGGGCACAGACTAGTATGTCAGCGTTTTTGCTTTACAATTAGAGATGAGCGAGCACTAAAATGCTCGGGTACTTGTTATTCGAGACAAACTTTTCCCGATGCTCGAGTGCTCGTCTTGAATAACAAGCCCCATTGAAGTCAATGGGAGACTCGAGAATTTTTTAAGGGGGACCAAGGCTCTGCACAGGGAAGCTTGGCCAAACACCTGGGAACCTCATTGCTAAATCTGCCCCATAATATCCCTGAAGCTCTCTTTAATTTGATTTGATGTTGATTCTCAGTGTCCTTGAGGTAGGACCTGAGAGTCGGTGTCAAGCTGACCCAGCACTTTCTATAAGCCTGCCTCAGGTTCCACCACCCTGTGGCCAATATGCTAATTTTCCTTCTGAAGACCAACAATGTCCCTTTTGTAAGACTCCGTTAGTCTCAATGGAAGCCCAAACATCTCCTGTTCAGTGGGATAGGTCCTAATACAAGCTTTCAAGTCCCAATCATCATCTTGGGCTAGTGAAGCAGAAGAGACAGGCAAAAGTGGAGCTGAGCGGTGGAGACTGAGGGCCATGATGGAGGTTTCTTGGCAGCGGTAGGAATCCTCTCAATGGGGGAGTCTCTGCAGTAGGTTTCAATTTATGCTGCTAGGAAGCATGCTGAGACTGAGAAGGAGACAGTGGGGCACATTTACTTACCCGGTCCCTGCGCGATCCCCGAGGTTGTCAGACGAAAATGAAGTCTGCCGCGATTCAACAAGATCGTGCGTCCGAGATCCTGCATGTGTCCCTTCCCCGCTCAGGTCCGCCGAAGTTCTTGTGACACAATTTGAATTTTAAATCCCGCTCTTAGTCCCAATCAGTCGGGTTGTCCGACGACCATGCCCCGATTTGTGTCGTATGAAAGTCGATGGCGTGACCCAAAAATCCCTGTTAAATGCGGCGCAAAACAGAAAAAGTTGGGAAACCCGACGGAAATGCGGTCTGTGGACCATAAGTAAAGTGCCCCAGTGGCTGCTGAGGCACGGAAAGCGCCTTATGTACGATCATGTCTTTTTACTTGTGATACATGTTCAGTTTTTCCTATCCTGGCAGGCACAAATTGTGGCTTCTTTTTGAGACTTTTTGTTGCAAATGTCTCAAATCCACATGGACACAAGCCATGTGAGGGGGTTATATTCAGGAGTGAACACTACTGTAAATTTTGGATTTGAGGCTGTGCCCTGCCAACATATGAGGCAGCGGTCACATGCTGCGTTTTGATTGCGTTTTAATTGTGTTTTGAAACAGATTACAACAGCTAAGAAGAGGTGATTTGCCTAATTACATTACTGTTAACATTTGCATTTGCAAAACGCATAGTAAATGCAATGTTAACACATGCGTTAATGTCACGTTTATATTGCGTTTTGTAAAAGCAAATGTTAAGTAATGTAATTAGGCAAATCACCTCTCCTCAGCTGTTGTAATGTGTTTCAAAACGCCATTAAAACACAATAAAAATGCAACCTGTGACTGCACAAAAAGTGATACATAAGTGAAAAGTTGCACAGAATATCAAAGATACATAAGACACACTGCACAAGGTATAGACCAAGGTGCACTTGGAAAAAGACAGCAAAAGTCGAAGTGAAAAGTTGAAAAAACGCCAAAAGTCACAAAAATGAAACAATTTGACTTACTTAAATTACATTTACTTCGAAGATTGTCAAATCATCAGAATGTTCTGAGGAGTGCAGGTGCAGATTATAACACTCAATGTATGCTTCCAGATAGAGGGGCCTTTCTCATCCTTCTTCTTGTGTGCCATGCCAAGGAGAAGCCTCAGTGGGACAACCAGAGAGTAAAAATAGCAAATATTCATAGTATCGTCAGATTTTTCAAAAATTCTATTCGCTGAGTTTGGCAAATTTTCAGACAAAATTCGATCTGAATCGAATAATGGCGCATCACGTTAAAAAACAGGTATTTCCTGGCTGCAGAGAGCCTTACGGTGTTGTAGAACATTGTGCCATGCTCAAATATGCATGGGGAGCGTGGTTTGGTCTTCAAACAATGCTGTGTTTTAGTATGACACGCACATGACAGGCGCCGTTCTAAGAATTGCTTCACTCTTCAATTCCATGGGCACTTACAGGGGCCAACTTGACCAAAAAAGTGAAGCGTGAACGCAGCCTGACAAGACAACGTCTGTGCCAGCTCGAAAGGACTGAGCTGAGGGCCAAGATCCCACAATAACATCATAGAGTGTACTCTTTTCACACTGACATCAGATGATTCCATAGATTTTGACAGAGCCTGTTCTGTTAAATGCTGATTAGAGATGAGCGAGCACTAAAATGCTCGGGTACTTGTTATTCGAGACAAACTTTTCCCGATGCTCGCTCAATAACGAATAACGAGCCCCATTGAAGTCAATGGGAGACTGGAGCATTTTTCAAGGGGACCAAGGCTCTGCACAGGGAAGCTTGGCCAAACACCTGGAAACCTCAGAAAAGGATGGAAACACCACGGAAATGGACAGGAAACAGCAGGGGCAGCATGCATGGATGCCTCTGAGGCTGCTTAAACGCACCATTATGCCAAAATTATGGGCAACAGCATGGCCATGACAGAGTGACAGAATGAAGCTAGATAGCATCTAAAACATCCAATAATTGACCCTGACACTATAGGGGACGGCATGCAGAGGCAGCGGCAGCAGGCTAGAGAGTGTCATGGCGACATACCCTAAATGGACTCAGGCTTCAAACCAATGGGTGGCAGAGAGGAACCAAAGGAGGTGAGCAAGAAGCGCTCAAATAATATCGGTACATGATAAAAGTTTGCCAGTATATTTTGTGGATTACACAGCAGGGTGGCGACAAAGTTAACATGGAAGCCATGAAAACAACCCAAAATTCTGCCTGACACAGCTCGTTTAGATAGGCAGCTCCGGGGCACATGCACTCCTCAGGCCTGCCAGAAGAGGATCGGATCCATAGCACGGCACGGGGGCGCGGATCATAGCAGGAAACACCCTTACACGCCACCGTCAATGCTTGACCGCGGCGTGTAAGGGGTTAACCACCCGTGTGGTGGTACAGTGCGTGTGATAGGACAGCTGACAGCTGATGCTTCTGGTACCGGCTGCGCTCGTGAGCCGGTGCTAGAAGCAGGGAGTAATAGTTGCCATCCTATGCGCTAGGCATTCGCCACCGGGACGTACAATTTTAATATCGGCCCAGGTCGACCTAGGGTTTTGGTTTGTCACTTGCGTTACCATTCAATACAGTAGATTCGCTTCACACATTCCGTCATCCTTTACCGTTGCGTTTGTCTTAATGCACACACGCTCTAGGAATTTGCCCATGCGTAGTTTCACTTGACATTTTTGCCAGCGACAACCAGTGCTTTCAATTGCTCTTCTGACAGACAGCATCTACTCTGATGCTATTTGCCCAGTCTTTTCATGAGGTAAAGTGTAAAAACCTTTGGAAGGATACACATTAGTGTAAAACCGAGTAAATATACCATCTCACGCATTGTCGATCGACACCACCCCTCGCCCCAACCAAAATACATGCACGAACTGTATTTAACCAAGGTAACCCATTTTGCTTGCAATAGTTCAGGCATTTGTAAACAGAGAAATTTAATTTGCTGCACATTTATTTTCAAATTTGATGTATATTCTTACTGGCTGGCACATATGTCCTACTTATTATTTTGAACTTGTGGGTCTCCCTTTCCACTGCTACTCACCATTCAATGCCCACTCACCACCACCAACAAGGCTTCCGCTTCTAGAACTTTTGACCAACTTTTGTTTCTTCCTTGTTCCTCATACCCCAATCCTAGTTAAAACTCTCTGCTAGACCATTATTGGTCAAAGGTGCCTGATTTTCTTCTAAGTGTTTCAGTTAACAGTTCCTTTTAACATTGGTGGGCTTTTGCTATTTTAGAGAGTGAAAAAGTCCCCAAAATACGCGTTAAGATTTCCTTACGTCAGTAATGTTATCCAACCTAAAAAAGGCATAGTTTCTCGAGGAATGGACCCCGACCTCTCACTTGCTATGTGGAAGGGCTAGTTACTCGTATAATTCCCATATGAGGAAAGTTTATACAAGAACATGAAGTGCCGGGACAGTCCACAATGTGTCTCAGGAGTGGTGCGTGCTCCCAATGGTGCTAATTGTGATCACTTTTGAAGGGTTAATGTCAACAGGAGACCACATTTTACACCCCCTGACCCCCTTTTCCCCACAAGAGCATAATACATTATACAGGCCAAAGAGTTTTTTGGTACCAAATAAAAAATAAGAAAGCAAGCAAGCCAAAAGAAAGATTTTGACTTCTTTGATACATTTTAACTTTTAAATTTGTTATTATTTCAGGATTTACGGACTTTGTCTGAAAAACCTTCGTTGAGGCTTTTTGTACATGTAACAATTCGTGAACCACCATGCCACCTGAATCACACAATTGTTCAGGACTCTTTTATCAAATTCAGTGTAGAATGCCCATACTCACCTGTATGTTGCACGTGAGTTTCCATAGGTGCACTTTTACGCTTTCCTGTATTAGTTTGATTTATATACAGGCAGCCCCGGGGTTACGTACAAGATAGGGTCCAGAGGTTGTCACTTAAGTTGAATTTGTATGCAAGTCGAATTGTTGATGTGATGTAGAAAATTGTAGATCCATGATGTAAATGACCCCATCGTTTGTGTGTTTGGACAAGTTTTATATACAACTTTTTTCGCCTTGTAAATGGGGACCTTAAGGATTATCACTAAGCTTTGACGCTATATGTGTAACAGACCACCTTTACAGCTGATTGTTGCAATCTCGGGCACTACAGTAATAGCAATTCAGAGGTTCCAGACGCCCAACTATACATTGGTGGTACACCTTAACTGGTGCTCGGGACACTTTGTAATTTATATCGTGGAGAGAGGCACTCTTGACAGCATGTTAATGCTGGTGGTTGTGACTCTGAATGCGAGTGTTACAGCTGACACCAGCTCTGTGTCTGTATCGGACACTGGAACTAAGTTACAGTTAAGAAGTTTAATAAAGTTATGTTGATTTATTTCATGGAGAGGAATTCTCACCAAAATATAACGTGAAACTTGCCAATAGCAGCTTTGTGTGATATACTTGATTACATGTGTCAGACATAATGGACTTCAATATGTGGAAGAAGCTACACACATACTAATAAAACACTGCAGATTGAAGTCAAACCATTGATAAATATGCACACAAAAAGACTTCAGATGGAGCAATATATAAGGGTACAATTTGTATGATCTCTTTGACCCTTTTTAACTGGCTAATATGGAACCCACCGAAGTAAAACAAAGATCCAGTGAAAAATCAATGTTAAAATGTATTACGAAAAAGCATACGACAGCTGTTTGAGGCACTCCCACTTTTTATATTTGGAATATAAAAAATTTTGGACACACGACTTTATCCAGCCCACATTTAATTTAGACATTCAATTTCTAATAATAATAGGGCATTACTATTATCAATTAATTTTTTTTTAATTATGATACAGTATTTTATGTTTTCATTTTAATATAATGAAGTGTTTTTGGACATAGCTATGGGCATCACAGTTTATGAACGAAAAACAAAGAGTCAGGTGTGTTACAATCATAATGACAAATCTTTGCGCCATTCAAACTATTTAAATCTCAATGTTGGCTATGTTTTTTGATTTTGTAAGAACTGATGAGGAAGGTTCCCGATTAGAAACATATCTTAATGTTTCTAGTTAAAATTAAAATTAAGATTTTATAAGGTTTCCCAAGGATGGCACCATTGTTTGGAAGCAAAAAAAACATTTTAGGTCCCTTGCACTTCTCAGCTAAGCGTTTTGCTGTCCGAGATATTATCTAATATTGCCTTGAATCTGGTTATACCGCCAGTACAACTAAATAAGGTTAGCACCATTTTCACTCTAAACTAACCTAAACCCTATACCTGTGGGAGATTACACGTGACACCCCCCCCCTCTACCACCTCTGTATATTTTATTTTAATTCTGTTGAGGTAATTATTAATTTGCAAAAAGATTATTTAAAAATCAGACAATGTGTGAGTTCTGTTGTTTCACATTTTGTCTCTCAGAGTGAGGTCACCTATGAGGTAAAATACCCTCTCATTGTTTAAGAAGGGCAGAACGTGCACAATTGGGCTTTCTAAATACTTTTGTCCCCAACTCGTACTATGGTGATGTTCACCTATTCCCAATGTCCCATGGCGCCGTATTTTCCGTTTGTTTACAGCGGCACAGAAAAACTATAGAGAATATCACGGTGGAGAAGGCAGGCATAATTAGCAGCCCAGACGCTCACCGGACATTTGGTTCCTGCACTATGTGGACTGCCTAATTATAAATTTCTGTTATGTTGTTTATTCCAGCATGTCAAGCACTCAGTAGGTAGACAGCGTTGGGTACAAGGTGAGGAAAAGGGATGATATTGGGGTGAGTATGGTAGCCTTTATTTTTTAAGGGTGGGCGATTTTTGTTAGGACTCGGACAATCCCCATATGGTAACCATTCTATATATAGTGAGTATTTAAAGGACATCTACCACCAGAGTGAAGTATTGTATGTAATAACCACAGCACATGTCAAACTACCGAGTAGTGCGCCTCCCCCTCACTAACTTAAGAGAAGTCAATTGCATAGATGGGCACCGACTAGTATGTAGCGTTTCGTGCTTTACACATTATTGAAGGAGATCATTACGCGAGCAATAAAATTGCTCGGGGTTACTTGTTATTTAGAGACAACTTTTCCCGATGCTCGCGTGCTCGTCTTGAATAAACAAGCCCATTGAAGTCAATGGGAGACTCGAGAATTTTTAGGGGGCCCAAGGCTCTGACACAGGGAAGTTGGCAAACACTGGGGGGGGGGGGGAACCTCAACAAAGAACAGGATGGAAACACACGGAAATGGACAAGGAAACAGCAGGGCAGCATGCATGGAGGCCTGAGGCTCCTTAATCACACCACTATGCCAAAATTATGGGAAACAGCATGGCGATGACGAGAGTGACCGAATGAGGCTAGATAGCATCTGAACATCCAATAATTGACCCGACACTATAGAAGACGGATGCGAGGCAGCGTCAGCAGCGGCAGGCTAGAGAGTGTCATGGCGACATACTAAATGGACTCAGGCTTCACCAAAGGAGGTGAGGCAAGAAGCGCTGAAATGATTTCCTATGTGAACAAAAGGTTACGGTATATTTAGTTCGATACACAGCATGGTGGCGACATAGTGACCAAGTTCCATAACGTATCTGGTGAAACACTCGAAAAATGAGCATGCATGGTGCCTCTGAGGGCTGCCTAATCTTGGATGGAGCTGGCGGTCCGCTGCCAGGCGAGCTTTCGCCTGTCCAAGCCCCTGTCTCTCGCTCCTCCCCACCCAAAATGGGCCTGGGGGCCAGAAGCGTTACTTTGAAAAAATTATAATTTTCAAAGCAAGCGGGGGTCGTTTTAATATTTCACCTAGAATAATGAATAGCATAGTGGTTCTATTTTTATTGTTTTTTCGGAAATGGTTCCATAATTAAGAGCGACATTATGGGCATCCATATTGCGCTGCTATGATTGCAACTTCAGGTCTCCAGCATGGCGGCAACAGATCGGCCGAGTTCCCAAAATTCTGCCTGACACAGCTCGTTTGATAAGGGGACCATATATGGAGGCAGCTATATGGACGACTTTTGGAGGCAGCTAGGCGATGACGTGTGGAGGTGGTAGCAATGGAGACAACGTTGGAGCATATTTTCTAGCCTACACTGAAAGCACACTGCTTTGCCAGATGACTTTGAGTTATAAAAAGAAATAAACGTAAAAAAAAATAAATCAGCAGACTGTGCCTAATTCAAATCAAACCCCTAATAAATTGTCCCACTTCGGTGTTTGAGGTGGAAATGTGTGTCACTAAGAGCTAAACACAACGGTCGCAAGTCTCCCTGCAAATTCCTCACAACATGGTACTAGCTGCACTACTAGGGGCAGCAAGCCCAGCCACAAGCAAACCAAGAAAAAGTAAAAATATAATGTTATTGTAGCCCTAAGTAGGCCTTTTGGGTTCTTGTAGAATTACTCCTGCCTAACACTATTCTAATAGAACACCCTAACGCTTTCCCTGACCAGCAGCAGCTCTCTCCCTAGCGGCATCCAGACAAAGAATGATCCGAGCAGCGTGGGCAGGGGCTAGTCTATTCCAGGGTCACCTGATCAGGCCAGCCAACCACTGCTATCGACGTGTAAGGGTACCACGTCATGCTGGGTGGAGTGCAGAGTCTCCTGGCTTGTGATCAGCTCTGTTTCTGGCCGCCAAAAATCACAACGGCGGGAGATGCCATTTTCTCGAGCTGGAGAAATACTCGTCCGAGCAACGAGCAGTTTCGAGTACGCTAATGCTCGAACGAGTATGTTCGTTCATCTCTATTTACAATCCTTCGCCATTGTGGTAGATGTCTTTAAAAAAAATTAAATAATTATAAAAACCAAAAAATTTGGTAAATATTAGGTAAATTACTGCAAAGCTCATTAGTGT
>WNYA01001099.1:0-86789 GCA_019512145.1 Engystomops pustulosus
ATCCACAATAGAAAAAAGTTTGATGTCCGCGCTTCAGGGGATAAGTATTAAAACAGCATTTCTTTATTTCATATGTTCATATAAAATCCAAAAAGGCAGATAGCAAAGGTGTAGCGGTCCAAGCAAAAGACCTACGCGTTTCGCCCTCTCTCAGGGCTTAGTCATGGTCTGTGACATACATTTAGCACTAATTTCGATTTAAAAAGGCCCGCTTCCGTGACGGCGTGTGACGTCATGATCATGTGATACAAGTCACATGATCAGACTAAGTCCAGCCCTCTCCGGAATAGCGTGGTGTTCATAATCGTTAATAACTCAAATAAGACATAAAAACAAACATGCTAAAAGGTAAGATATATGATACAAGATATGGGATAATCGAAATGGATGTTTAGAGACAAAATTAGGAGAAGTTCCAACAATAGAGCCAGGAAAGTGTAAAAGGGTTTCTAACCAAATAACGGGCAAATCCTCTGCATAAATAGTTAATGGGCAACAATATGAGCAGAAAAAAACTAATGCAGCATATGCTAAATATTGCCTAAGCATATTTTAACATGGATAGGAACAAAATAGATACATTTTATGTGAACTTATTAATAACATAATATCAGATCTTGTCTTAAATTGAGACCCTGTGGTTGGGTTGTTTTCAAAACAAACATCCAGTATGTTTCTCTGTTCATAAGTTTTCTCCTATGATCTCCTCCCCTCTCCGGTTTTTTCACTTTTTCAATGCCCTGCCATACAAAGCAGCTGTTATTCCCATTGTGTACATCTCGAAAATGTTTTGAAGCTGCTGACATGTTGATTAAATTGGGATTTTTTATGTCTGCTAAGTGCTTTCTAATACGAACTTTTAAAGAATTGGTAGTGTATCCCACATATTGTAAATTGCATGATACGCACGATATTAAATAGATAACAAAAGACGTATTACAGTTTATGTAGCTAGTGATATTATATTCGTTCTTAGTTACATATGAGAAAAATTTGTCTTGGGCTAGAATGTGTTCACAAGTTATGCATCTGAGATGACCACATTTATGGTTGCCTGGGTGATGCAACCATGTGTGTCCCTTATTCCTGTCTGTTACAGCACAACTTTTGAACATGCTTGGGGACACTAAAGAACCTATAGTAGGAGCTCTTTTGGAGACAAAATTTACTCCCTCTGATAGGCATTCTCTAAGTTCTTTGTTCTGTTCTAAAATCGGTAAAATATGTAGTTATAATTCTTTTAGTGAGGGGGAACTGAGTACTAAAGTAGTCAAAAGGTTTTAGTAGATCTGCACTGCTGTGCTATGTTCATTGTTTTTTATGGTTTTTGGGTTTCCTATCTACAAGAGTGGTGCTACCTATCGATTTTATTATTCTTTTGCGAGCTGAAGGATGCACCTCTGGTTTGTAATCCTGCTCAAATCATGTTTCCCATTCCATTACGTTTGGTATCGAAATTTTATTAGAACGAAGTATTGCGGCGCAGACGATTAGTCCCGTAAGGAATAATTGTCGATAACATGCCTAGGATGGCATGAAGTGGTAGTAGGCGACATCGTTTCCCCGCTGTGGGTTTGCGAAATGGAGACACCAGTATGCTATTGCCTGACACCTTAAATGTTACATTCCAAATAATCAATCATGGTCCCGCCCAAAAAATAAGTTGAATTTTCCAAATTCAGATACGTATTGTTGTATAATTGGACAAAACTAACAACACTCAGTAGTCGTGCCTTGCCACAACCAGTATCGTCTCATAAAACGACAACCCATGTATGGAATGTTTTAAAGGGGTTCAAAACTCGAAAAGATGTATTTTAGCTTATCTCCATTGGATCATTAAATATGGCTAGGGAGGGGGAAAATCTTGCCCCCATGGGGGCCCCTCTATTTGCAATAGAACTGGGAATCAAACATAAAAAATTATTTGCCAAAAGAAATTGGGTTTGCCATAATAATAAACCTCTTTAATATGGAGGAGAGTAAGTGCTAATTAATCCAACATGTTTGAGAGATACACATCGCCAAATCATGGGGGATAGAAGAATAACGGGACAACAAACATCACAGTTGCCCAACCTACAACCCCTGTCTCCATTTCCATTTTATCGATTTTGAAGTAGATGTTTGGTATCTCTCAAAAATGTTGGAGTGATCACTAGTTTAAAGTCTTGTAATGTATTGCAAGCCATTTCCCCAAACGCTCCACCAGACTGCCGATACCCGCAAACAATTGGTCGACACCCCGAGGAGGAAAATCCTTTGCTGTATCTTGGGGGACGAATGGAAACTGGCCATGTACTGGACATTTGTTTGTATAAAAATCTTATGGTCTTGGTCTTGACCCCCACAATTGCTAACCTTCATCTAATAATTTGAGTAAATTCTTTTGGCAGCGGATGTTGGGTCATAGACAGGTTGCGATCACGTGCAAGGACGTTAAGGAGTTCTTCATTAGTTCTGTCATAAGAAGGCATTTAACAAACTAGGCTCCCCCCTTATCTGCATTCCTTTATTACCAGGTCAGGGTTATTTCTTAAACTCTGAGAAGCCCTTTTTCCGAATAGAAATGTTTATATTTAGAACGTCATGTTACTACATGCTTAGTGTATTGCAACTCCTATACCATAAATCCTGGGAATTTGTTCCCAACAATCCCTTCTGGACAGATGTGTAGATGTCGGATTAATGAATCTGGCAAATTTTTTGAAGGTCTATCATCTGTTGAATGTGATCCATCCTCAGACTTCTGAGACTGAGGACCCCCGTTTGCTCTGAACAAATTAACAAAGATTCGATTGGAGGTTAGAGATGGCCGGGTTCGTCAGTTCGAGGGTGGAGGTAGGCGAAATATCGTCCTGTTTCTCTCTTTAAAAATGTAGTCCTAACTGTGAATGAATTACGCACAAATTTTTAAATCTAATATTGGTCCGTAGATTAGGTCAAAAGTCCACAATTGTTGAGAAAAGTTAAGTCTTATGGGATTTTAAAACTGCTGTTCCTAAGTGATGAAGATCTGAAAGATTGATAACAGAAGGATGCTGTTACCGTTTTTTCACGACTCTCTTGAGCGTTTTCACTTGGGTCCTTTCCCTGTCGGAGACCTATGTTTCTGGCCCCCCCTCAGCCTTCGTTTTTGATTGATTCTTTTTAGTGTTGGACAGTGGAGTCTGACGCATCATCTGAGGGGCAAGATGAGGAGCTATTGTGGGAATCTTCAGTCCTGAAAAATGACATGGGTGTGGACCACTTTTTTTAGGGGTAGTATTTCTCTTATATTATTCTTTTTGAGATGGGATCTCGGGGTTGAGCTTCTTCTCTTGGCATGTAGTTTCCAGTGTCAGACTTTTCTTTGTGTATTGTAATCTAGAAGATTCCCGATGCAATTTCCTCTTTTTTGTTTCTGTATGCTATTGTTCAAAGACATGATGTTTTCAAACTTTAGGTCATTATCTCTAGAGTTTCGAGGTCTTCGTTAGTGGAGAGAAGCTGGGGTCAAGTTGTTTTTTTATGTCCTTGTTTCCTGTCGGATAGAGTCTAGAACTCTGTTTCCTCCGCTGATAGAGCGCCATAGATTTTCCGAACATTCGCTCATGTCTCATTCCACTTCTGTTGGAAAAGCCTGAATAGACCGTTGTGGGTGCCTTTTTAATGCGCATCCACGTGGAATCATTTTCTCGTTTTGTGATAAGAAGATAAAGTTCTCTGATCCCAAGATCTTTAATTTCTCTTTTCCAATAAGTACGTTCCCATCTACCTTTTAGGTATTGCTAAGTTTCCTGGAATTGATGCCTGAACGCCATTTGTGTAAATAATACCGCTGCTTTTTTTCTTGCGGTTATCACTTGTATTGGTGCGGTTATCCGCAAAGGCTTCGGCTCCATTCACACTTGGATCCATTATTACACCTTGCAAAACAATGTTATACTGCCATTAAATGGAACGAAAAAATCTTTTTGGCATAGAAAGGGGCACGGGAACTGTAGTCCATGTAAATTCACTAATGAAGCATAAGAAAGAAATAGTTCCTGCTCACCTTCTTGCACGGTACAGCCCCCAGCGCGTTGAGCATCCAGTGAGACCCCACGGACCAAAGGCACAAGATCCACAATAGAAAAAAGTTTGATGTCCGCGCTTCAGGGGATAAGTATAAACGCAATTTCTTTTTTTATTTCATGAGTTCATATAAATCCAAAAAGGCAGATAGCAAAGGTGTAGCGGTCCAAGCAAAAGACCTACGCGTTTCGCCCCCCTCTCAGGGCAGCTCATGGTCGGTGACATACATTAGCACTAATTCGTTTAAAAGGCCCGCTTCCGTGACGGCGTGTACGTCATGATCATGGATACAAGTCACATGATCAGACTAAGTCCATCCCTCTCCGGAAAGCGTGTGTTCATAATCGTTAAACTCAAATAAGACATAAAACGCAATGCTAAAAGGTAGATATGATACAAGATATGGGATATCGAAATGGATGTTAGAGACAAATTAGGAGAAGTTCCAACAATAAGCCAGGAAAGTGTAAAAGGGTTTCTAACCAAACACGGCAAATCCCTGTCATAAATAGTTAATGGGCACAATATGAGCAGAAAAAAACTAATGCAGCATATGCTAATATTGCCTACGCATATTTTAACATGGAGAGGACAAAATAGATACTTTATGTGAACGTATTAATAACATAAATCAGATCGTTTCTTAATTGAGACCCTGTGGTTGGGTTGTTTTCAAAACAACATCCAGTATGTTTCTCGTTTCATAGTTTTCTCCTATGATTCTCCTCCCCCCCCTGTTTTTTCACTTTTTCAATGCCCTGCCATACAAAGCAGCTGTTATTCCCATTGTGTAACATCTTCGAAATGTTTGAAGCTGCTGACATGTTGATAAAATTGGGATTTTTTATGTCTGCTAGTGCTTTCTAATACGACTTTTAAAGATTGGTAGTGTATCCACAATTGTAAATTGCATGATACGTCACGATATTAAATAGATAACAAAAACGTATTACAGTTTATGTAGCTAAGTGATATTATATTCGTTCGTAGTTACAAGGAGAAAAATTTGTCTTGGGCATAGAATTTGTTCACAAGTTATCATCTGAGATGACCACATTTATGGTTTGCCTGGGTGATGCAACCATGTGTGTCCCTTATTCCTGTCTGTTACAGCACAACTTTTGAACATGCTGGGACACTAAAGAACCTATAGTAGGAGCTCTTTTGAACAAAATTTACTCCCTCTATAGGCCGAGCCTTTGCGATGAAACTGCACCAATACAAGTGAATAACCGCAGAAAAAAGCAGCGGGATTATTTAACACAAATGGCAGTTCAGCATCCAGTCACAGGAACTTACCCTCCTAAAGGGAGTGGAACGTCTTAATGGAAAAGAATTAATGAAATCTGGTGGGATGCAGACCTTTTCTTCGTATCTACAAAAGATAAGTCCACGGGATTGCGCATTAAAAGCACCACAACCGGTCTATTCAGACGTTTTCCAACAGAAATGGATGAGACATTGACGAATGTTCGGAAAATCTAATGGCTCTAATCATCGGGAAGGAAAACAGAGTTCTAGACTCTATCCGACAGAAACAAGGACATAAAAAACAACTTGCAGCCTCTCCACTAACGAAGACCTCGAAACCCTAGAGAACCTAAATGAAAAAATCAGGTCTATTGAAAATAGCATTACAGAAACAAAAGAGGAATTGATCGGGATCTCTAGATTAAAATACAACGAGTCTAACACTTGGAAACTACATCGCCAAGAGAGAAGCTCAACCCGCAGATCCTCTCAAAAAGATAAATAATGTGAGAAATACTACCCCTAAAAAAAGTGGTCCACCACCCCATGCAGTTTTTCCAGAGACTGAAGATTCCCACAATAGCTCCCATCTTGCCCTCAGATGATGGCGTCATACTCCACTGCCAACACTAAAAAGAACAATCAAAAACGAGGGCAGTCAGACTGGGTGGAAGAAGAACAACATAGATTCCACGCGGACAGGAGAAGACGCAATAAAACTCGACAGAGCAGTCGTGAAAAAACGTAAGCAGCACTTCTGTTATCAATCTGTCAAGCTTCAATGCATTACGAACCACAGTTTAAAAATCCGTCACATAAAGACGTTAACTTTTCTCCAAATGTGACTTCGACTTACCAGGACAATATTAGAGTTTACAATTTGTTCGTATCGTACAGTTAGACTCATTTTAAACGAGAGAGAAGGACGATATTTCGTCCTATCCTCCACCCTCTGACCTGACGACCAACCCGCCATCTCGACAACAACCTCCGAATCTGAATTTTGTTAATTTTTCAAGAGCAAACGGGGGTCCTCATTCTCAGAAGTCTGGAGAGTGGAATCACAGTTCAACGATATGACGCTCAAAAAATTTTCCATATCATAATCCGCACATTCGTACCCAATATTTCAACGGATTGTAATGGACAAATTCAGGATTTAGTGTGTTAAGATTTGAATACCCTAAAGCATGGTAGTAACCTGTACTTCTCGAAATCTACATTTCCATTCTGAAAAAAGGGCTCTCCATAGTTTAAGAATAACCTGACCTGGTAAATAGAATGCAGATAAGGGGGAGCATAGTTTTTTATAATGCTTCCTTATACACAAGAAACTTAATGAAGACTCCTTACAGTCCCTTGCCGTATGCAAACTGCTCTTAGACCTGCAACCTCCAGCTGCAAAAGAAATTACTCAATTATTGATGAAGGTTTACCTTGGGGTCATAGACCACGACATAAGATTTTTTATACAAACAAGATGTTCAGTCATCCATTTTCCATTCGCGCTCCCAAGATACACAGAAGGGATTCTTTCCCTCCTGCCGTGTCGACCATTGTTGCGTATCGGCATCCCTTGTGGAGACTTTGGGAATGGCTGACATTACCTTACACCTTTAACTATGATCCTACCACATTTTGAGAGATACCAAACATCTACTCTTCAAATAGTCGATTAAAAGGATGGAGAAGGGGTTTTAGTTGGCAACAGTGATGTTTTGTTGCCCTTTATTCTTCATCCCCCATGATTTGGCGATTAGTGTATCTCTCTAACATTTGATGAATTCTAGCATTCTTACCTCTCCCTCAACTTAACAATATTTATTTTATGTAACAACCCAATTTCTTTTGCAGAATATTTTTTTATGTTTTGATTCCCAGTTTCTATCTGCAATAGAGGGGGCCCCCATGGGGGCAGATTTTCCCCCTCCCTACCAATTTGTAATGATCCAATGGTGAGATAAAACATCTTTTCCGGATTGAACCCCTTTAAAACGATACCATACAATGGTTTGGTCTTTTTAATAGACGCTTACTGGGTTTTGGGCAATGCACGCACTGAGTTTGTTTAGTTTTTTTCCAATTATATCAACAATAACGTACTGAATTTGAAATTCACTTATTTTTTTGGTGGTGACCCATATTGATTATTTGGAATGTAACAGTTAACGGGTCAGGGCAAAATAGCATACTTGTCTCCATTTCGCAAACCCACAGCGGGAACAGTGTCCTAACTATCCACTTCATGCCATCCCTAGCCATGTTATCGACAATATTCCTTACGGCGAACTAATTCGTCTGCGCCGCAATATCTCGTCTATCAATTTTTCGATACTCAACAATGGAATGGAAAATAGATTTGTAGCAAGGAATTACAAACCAGAGGTGCTATCTTCACTCGCAAAGAATATAAAAATCGATAGCAGCACCTCCTTGTAGATAGGAAACCCAACAATAAAAAAAAACAATGAACATAAACACAGGTGGCCAGATCTACTAACTTTGTGACTACTTTTAGTAATCAGTTCCCCCTCAATAAAAGAATATCACCTAAATATTTACCGATTTTAGAAACGAACAAGAACTTAGAGAATGCCATATCATAGGGAGTAATTTTGCTCCAAAAGACTCCTACTATAGGTTTTTAGTGTCCCCAAGCAGGTTCAAAAGTTGTGCTGTAACAGACAGGAATCAGGGACACACAGGTTTGCATCACCCAGGCACCATAAATGGTCATCTCAGATGCTAACTTGTGAACACATTCTAGCCCAGACAAATTTTCTCATATGTAACTAAGAACGATATAATATCACTAGCTACAAACTGTAATATACGTCTTTTGTTATCTATTTATAATATACGGTGGGCTAATCATGCAACAATATGTGGGGATACCACTACCAATTCTTTAAAAGTTCTCTATTAGAAAGCATTAGGCGAGACTAAAAATCCCATTTAATCAACATGTCGCAGCTTCAAAACTTTTCGCGGATGTACACACAATGGATACAACTGCTTTGTATGGCAGGGATTGTAAAAAGTGAAAAAACCGGAGAGGGGAGGAGATCAAGAGAAAACTTAAGAACGAGAACATACTGGATTTTGTTTTGAAAAACAACCCAACCACGTCCTCAATTTAAGACAAGATCTGATATTATGTTTATAAGTTCACATAAAATGTATCTATTTGGTTCCTATCCCTGTTAAATATCTTATGCAAGGCTATTTAGCATATGCTGCATAGTTTTTTTCTGCTCATATTGTTGCCCATTAACTATTTATGCAAGATTTGCCCGTTATTTGGTTAGAAACCCTTTTACCGTTTCCTGGCTCATCATTGTTTGAACTCTCCATTTTGTCTCTAAAATCCATTATCGAACCCATATCTTGTATCATATATCTTACTTTTACATGTTTTTGTTTTTATGTCTTATTTGAGTATTAACATAACACTATAATAAAACGGAACTAACATATTCACCATATGTGACCGAGATACGCCTGACTAGTAAACAAATCACCATGATCCATGAGTCACGTCACGGCGTCACGAAGCGGCCTTTTTAAATCGACATAGTGCTAAATTTAGTCACAGACCATGGACTAAAAGCCCTGAGAGAGGCAAACGCGAGGGTCTTTTGCTTCGACCGCTACAAAAACCTTTGCTATCTGCCTTTTTGAATTTTATATAACATATGAAATAAAAAATGCTGTTTTAAATCCTTATCCCCTGAAGCGCGGCATCATAAACTTTTTTCTATTGTGGTATATAGTATTACTATATATCATTCATCCTTATCGGAATATACAGGTAACTGCCTTGCTCCTGCTTCTAACTATAAACAATAGATACTCAGATCCTAAAGCTCGGAATACACTGCGAGAAAATGCCCTGATCCTACAGCTAGCCAGTCATAGCTATCAGCCACACCATCAAAAGCTATTTACCATGCAGGTTTCTGATAATCTCCCCGATCTCTCCGTCACTATACATCTTTGCCTCACACTCATCAGCTGTCTTATACTCATAGCCTATAACAGTGGTGGCGAACCTATGGCACTCGGAGCTATTTCTGTGGGCACTCAGACCATCCCCTTAGACAGAGTTCACTAACAGGACCAATTCTTCACCTGCAGACCCAGGCAACTAAGCGACACTTCTTTGGAACTGTGGGAAAAGTAGAAGGGTTTGACGAACGCTAATGTCTTGAAGGTCTCCACCCGGACTCTCCATTCCTTTCTTTACTAGAGATCCAAGGAAGAAGCTGCAACGATAAATCTGATTTGCCCTCCTTCTTAAACAATCTTGGTGGCCTCAGGCGCCGATTCCGTTGAAGATGTGGAAGAACACGGTACATAAAGAAGTGTAACAAGCTGAAGAAATGCCACTAGATTGAGAGGGCACCAGGAGTAAGATGGAAGCTTCGGAGCATATATTGGTTGAAGTGTTTGGTCACTCGTCAAGAAGGTTCACCATTACTGGCCTATAATAACCCAAACCAAGCTCAGAGCTCATTATTAACGCAAACACAACCAATCATGGATCAGCAACGGCTCGGTATAGGGGTGGTTAATAAGTGTATTTTTTGAAAGCATGGGGGGAAATTCGGCTCAAAACCTAGTATATGCCATGCAGATTCCTTTAGTGACATACACTACATACAAAACACACATATACACTAAGCTTTTATAGTTTTTTACACATGTATTAAATATTGAGTGTCACCGCAAAGGTTCTGAATACTAATGATCATGTGATCCAGTGTTTCCGAAATGGGTCACAAAATAAATTTGCAAAATATGGGAACCAAAATGGAAAACACGGACTCTGAATTTTTGATGAATTGATGTTGTCAAGAGGATAGAGGCAACCAGGACAGACACCTAACATGTTATTTGAAGATATTTGAAACCCATGGATCACTGCACGGTTCACCTACCTGAGAGGGCTCTGACTGGTCCCCTTAAGGACTTGTTATGACACCTGGCTCACCAATAGCATGCTTGTTACCCGCTCTCACCTTTACGACCACCTATCTGATCTTGCATAACTTCCATTCTCAGTTTAATCCAACCCTCCCACACCCTTTGCGTTTCCCACACCTCCTCCCCTATTCACTTGTTCAGGTTGTTTAATACAGTAGCTGCTATAGATCACTCTAAATAACTTCATGAGATCCCCCCTGCAAGGGGCATTGATTTATACCATAACCTATGGTAAGGTCTCTATTATGCTTTTAATTCAAAATCTTGTTGAAACTAACAATAAGCAATATGTACATTTCAGTTTTTTTCTGTCAAGATGTAGTGCAGATTAAGTGTACCTTAATTAGTGTAGATTACTGACAAAAATAACTTTTTTATATTACTAATGGCTGCAATGAACCAAATTTCATTGCAAAGCTCAAAAGATCTGAATACTTTCAGTACCTACTGCATGTGTTCTTGGGAAGGGAGGTTACTTTAATTTTAGGGTTTTTCACCTTTTTTATAGTTAGACTAAACTATCAGACACCATCCAGTCACACCAAGGTGGCAGTGGAGTTCACGATGAAGGGGGTAGTGAGGTGTCAAGGATGCGGGCAACTGGGGTCAGATAGAAGCATGTACACAAAGTTATATGTAACTGCTATTCAGAAGACTTATGTAACAAGAAGTCACATGAGGTTTAAATGAAGTGCTGGGACTATTGGCTGACCATCATTCCTCCACTACAACTGTGACACAACCCCATAGCACTGAGATGCAGATCTAGCTTCTGGGTTGTGGTACAAAGTCAGGGATACTTTAACTGTAGTGTTCTGACAGTTACAAGAAGTTTGAATTGAAATGGAATCGTAAAGTAAAGTAAAATTGGGACCAACGCACTACAATGGTTTTACCATGCATTTAATGTCTTCAAGTGATAGATTACAACAGTATACTTGTGTGACGTTTCGCCAAAGGTCCTTTCTCAACACAAAGGCTGTCTACCAAGAGTATCTTGGTGCTGGTGCTTTTATTGTGCTTGCTGCACGCAGGAGGAGCGCATCCTTGTGCGTGCAGCAAGCACAATACTAAGCGCCAGCACCAAGATACTCTTTGGTAGACAGCCTTTGTGTTTGAGAAGGCCTTTGTGCCGAAACGTCACACAAGTATTACTGCTGTAATCTATCACTTTGAAGACATTAAATGCATGTTAAAACCCATTGGAGTGCGTGGTCCCAATTTTACTTTACTGTACATGGGGTTGGATCCCTGGATCAGACGCACCAAGATACTTGAGAGTGCAGACCGAATATATTATCTTGAAATGGAATCTGTTTTAATTAATTTAACTATTGTTTAATGGGATCCTCATTTTTCTTATTACTCTATATACTTGTGTATAAGCCTTATTTTTCAGCACAAAAATGTGCTGAAAAACGTCCCCTCGGCTTATACACGAGTCAATAGCGATAGTCATTGGACTTAAAAAATAATAAACTTATATACTCACCCTCCGGTGGCCCCGATGCGCAGTGCTGCTCCGCCGATGTCATCGCGGCTCGTCTTCTGGCTTCCCGGCTCTTCTTCTTGCTTCAGCACCCATCTTTTGTCTTCTGTAACGTCGTCCTGAGCGCCGCCATGTTTTTCTCCCATAGTATGATGCATAGTATGACGTCAGCAGCGGCGCGTCATACTATGCTCCTGCCTTCCGGGAAAGAACAATGGCGGCGCCCAGCACGATGTTAGAGAAGACAGAAGACGGGCGCTGAAGCAAGAAGAGGAGCCGTGCGGACATCGGGGGAGCAGCGCTGCGCATCGGGGCCACCGGAGGGTGAGTATATAAGTTTGTTTTTTTGTTTTTTAAATTCTGGGCTGGCTGTATGCTACTGGGGGCAGGCTGTATACTACTGGGGGCAGGCTGTATACTACTGGGGGCCGGCTGTATACACTGGGCTGTATTACTGATGGGGGCAAGGTGGGGGCAGCTGTATACTGATGAGGCAAGCTGGGCAGGCTGTATACTGATGGAGGCAAGCTGGGCAGGCTGTATACTACTGGGGGCAGATTGGGCTGGCTGTATACTACTGGGGGCAAGCTGGGAAGGCTGTATACTACTGGGGGCAGGCTGTATACTACTGGGGCAGGCTGTATACTGATGGGGGCAAGCTGGGCAGGCTGTATACTGATGGAGGCAAGCTGGGCAGGCTGTATACTGATGGAGGCAAGCTGGGCAGGCTGTATTCTGATGGAGGCAAGTTGGGCAGGCTGTATACTACTGGGGACAGGCTGGGCTGGCTGTATACTATAGGGGGCTGGCTGGCTATAAACTGGGGGGGTCTGTGACCAATGCATTTCCCACCCTTGGCTTACTCGAGTCAACAGGTTTTTCCAGTTTTTGGTGGTAAAATTAGGGGTCTCGGGGTTATACTCGGATCGGCTTATACTCGAGTACATACGGTATGCTCATATAGTCCATAATAACTATAACTCTTTAGTGGCTGCACATACGCTACCACTTAAAAGTGTGGGGTCCTTATTTTTGAATGAAAATTGCATTTTCTTTCAATGAAGCTAACATTAAATGAATCATAAATAAACTCTATACATTGTTAATGTGGTAAATGTCTATACTAGCTGCAAACGGCTCGTTTTTATGCAATATCCACAATACAGACCAAAAGTTTGGACGCACCTTCTCATTCAAAGAGTTTTCTGTATTTTCAGGACTATAAAAAATTGTAGATTCATACTGAAGGCAAAACTATGAATTAACACATGTAGAATTATATATTTAATAAAAAAAATGTGAAACAACTGAAAATATGTCTTATTTTCTAGGTTCTAAGTAGCCACCTTTTGCTTTGATTACTGCTTTGCACACTTTTGGCATTCTCTTGATGGGCTTCATCAAGACACCTGAAATGGTCTTCCAACAGTTTTGAAGGAGGTCCTGGAGATGCTTAGTACTTGTTGTCCCTTTAGCCTTCATTTTGTGATCCAGCTCACCCTAAAGCATCTTCTTTGGGTTCAGGTCTGGTGAGTGTCCGCACTCTTGCCTCCGAGCTCTGTTGGAATGAAGCAGCCCTGGTCACCCCCTTTAAGAAAGGTTTGGCCATCTTTTCTGAGTGACCACATCTCCCTGGCCACTCGGATCGACATCTGGTTCTCTGAGCGCTTGGAGGAGCAGCATCTTGAACAAGCGCAAATCAGGAACCCATACAGGTGGACAAGGCTCCTCTGACTCCTGATGAGTGCTCCAGACGAAGCCAGGAGAATCTCTGCCTCTATTGTGCCAGCCTGGGGCACTTCCTTGAGTCTTGTCCAGTCCATCCACAATGCACGGGAAATGCACGCACCTAGGGTTCTTGGGAGAAACATCCCTAGGTGAGAGCATAGCTTCTCCTCGCTTATTCCTGTCATACTCAGCTCATGAACAAGAAGCAGGCAGATGGAATTCTACCTGTAATGGAGTGGCCAGCCCAGTCACCAGATCTCAACCCCATTGAGCTGTTGTTGGAGCAGTATGACCATATGGTAGGCAAATAGTACCCATCAAGCCAGGTGCTTCTGGAAGCATGGGGTGAAATTTCCCAGATTACCTCAGCAAATTAACAGTTAAAATATCACAGCTCAGCAGTGATGTAATTGAAACAAAGGGTGCATTCTTCGATTGGAGGAGAAAATTATTATTTAAAATTAATAAAATATTTTAAACCTTGTTAATATCTGCAAGTCATTTGAAAAATAAAAGTATGAGTTTTCTAGGAAAACACAAAATTGTCTGGATGACCCCAAATTTTTGAGCAATAGTGTATATTATTATTTTTTCATGTCCTTAATTTCTGAAGGGGTAAGGTTGTTATGGGCACAGTGATTTAACTTTTGTAAATCATGGGTTACAAATAAGCATTAATATCATCATAGGTCAATAGTGGAGGCAATGATGGTGTTGATTTTGAAAATGCCTTTGTCAGCATTCTAAATCATTTAAGTAGTTTATATAAGTTTAATTCACATTTCCTGGTTCCTTGCCCGCAGCATATGGTCAGTCCCAGGGGAGGGGCAGCTGCAGCCTGTGTGTACCTGTGTCTCCTCATGCATTCTTGATGTGAGGAAACAGACCCAGGCACACAGGCTGCATCTCCCCCAGGACTCAACACATGCTGCTGGCAGGGACCCAGGTAATGTGAGTTAAAATTATATAAACTAATGAAATAATTCAGAATGCTGACAAAGGCATATTTCAAATCAGCAAATCCTGACATTCCTGGTGACAGGTTTACTTTAAAAGTCATTTCTGCTCAATAGTCCCCATTTATCAAAACTAGTGCAGTCTGTACTATGTGCAGTTTGCCGTTGTGAGTGTGCAGAGTGTGAGAGATTAATCAAAACTGGCGCATGGTCTTCTTTAATTTGGTGCACCCAGCACTACTCTGGAAGTGTACACCATTTTCTTGTCAGTAATAAATGTGGCACAAACTCTAACTAAGCACATTTTTTCTCTCTTGTCTGGCACCATAAAGATAACCTGAGCCTGGTTACTCTGCAGCAACCAAAAGAGGAGGCAGGTATGATATTACCTGGCTTTATCAATACTATATGGCAGGCCAGATCAGATATCTGCGGCACTGGGTGATTAACCAACCATTACCTGAACATCTGATTCTGAACATCACTTGCGCCACTACCTGAGCTTCTTCACATTATGGCAGGTGGCCAAGACCCTGGTCAATTTCATGGATGTAGTAGCTGAGATGCCATTGTGGCTCAACCACCTCCTTCCACCCCTGCAGACACTAGAAGGCACTGCTGCCTGAAGCGCTAAGGACATCCATACACTGGGAGATCTATGTGCTGCAAATGCTCTTTACTCTTTTCAGAAACTACAACAAAAATATGAATTGGACAGATCCTTCTTTTACAGATATGCCTAATTGAGGCACGCCCTTGAAGCTCAATTTCCTCCTTCATGACAGCCTTTCTCCTCCTATCCGTTGATAGGAATATGCAAGATACAGGGACCGAGACAATTGATATCAGCACTACATAGTCACCTTACTTTATATACTTTATATAGGGCTTGAAAAAGGTTACTTGTAGTCGAAACGTCGCTGTTGTTATTTTGGTGTGCTGCACAATCTCCTTTTGTTCACCTTACTTTATAGATATCTGACTAGTTCTCCACTAACAGTCATAGAAGTTTGTAAGGGCCACATCCCAACTCTAGCTGAGAAAGTTAGCTCACCTCAAAGTATCCCTATCAGTCAATAATAGGATAATACAATTGTACTTCACTCACCAAGCTTATTTAACTCTGATCCGGCTACTGCTTTTCTGTGGTGTGCTAGTTGCTGACTTCCAGCAAATGAGCTGGAGCTGCTTCCCAATACTTGCATTTTGGAAAAGTGTGACAGACCCAGTACCTCTCTCCCTAGAGGCATGCCTTTTGGGCCTAATTTCTAAAGCCGATTGGCCTCATAACCTAAACATATTCCTATGGGAAACATTATTTATGGCCCGGAAGTGCATTGCCATAAGTATGTGGAAGCTCCAGATCAATCCAATCCTTCCATATGAAAAGATTATATATAAACATAGGAAGCGTCCTGACAAATTTAACCTTACTTGGAGTATATGGTGTAATTTTTCAGTCCCTCGCTATAGAAATTCAATGGCAGATCTACAAATCAATTGTTAAATTACCCTGGAAATCAGCCGGTACGGATTTCCTCTGGAAGAACGGTCCTATCCTGGCTACTCCTCCTTGAAATAGAAGACGCTGTACTGACTATTAACCTTTCTACTCAGCTTAGCTCTTGATGTGCCCCAGAAAAATACCCCAGTTAACGAATGGAGCTCTTTAAAGAATTTCTTTGGGATCTGGATTGCCACGTGTTCTAGGACATATAAACATTTGGGGAAGGTAATGAATATTTAGCCTATTTTGTATAGTGTTATAGCCTAGCACACTTACAGCCCTTCAATACCAGTTTACTGTACAAGAATTAGAGGAATCGATTGGACATAAAAATGAATGTGAACTGTATCTTACCTTTGGATAAGGGAAGCAAAATTTAAAGGTTTCAATCACTTCTAGTCATGTAAAGAAAACAATGGTCCATCCTTTGGAATTCAAGTTTTTACTTGCCTACATGATGTAATATCATAACAAATTTCCTTGAGGCTTAAAGCAGAAACAGCATCGTCTGTGTGGCCAGTGTGATTGATGGCCTGATTTCATGTAATTGACTCACCCTGTCAGACAAGCATCATACATGTAAACTGCTAGAAGAGACTGTCAGTTAATCCTTTGTGTCTTACAAAAAGTAATATGTATGTACCATAAGGCAACAAAAGTCTATGAATAGGTGATGAGTAGGAGTGGAGGAGTTTAGGTGGCAGAGAAGGATTTATAGCTCCTAAAATGCTGTAAAAGTACAGTAATTTGTTTGCCACTACAAAAATAGAAGTTCTCTTTTGTAGTCTCATTTTTATTCTTCTTCTTTATACCCACTGTTTAGGTATCACTTATAAACGAAAGATGATAATGCACATATAAAGCAGTATAATACTTTCCTTTAGGTGGTCTCACTTTCATGCTCACAGCTGAAGCATGGTAATGTAAACTTCTCCTACAGTTTTTTTAATAACATATATGTTTGAAATCAATTTATTTAATGTATTAATATGTTAGCTTCCCATTTAGATTAAAGATTTGCAATTAGTGCTAGTGCTCCATTCTGAGAAAAAAAGTAAAGATATACTCACCACTCTCAAGGTCCCAGATTCTAGTATTAATACTTCATTACCTGGGGTTTCCCATTGGGCTGGAAGTGCTAACATCATGCTGAGCCAATTGTTGGCCTCAGCATTCATATTCTATTTACATGTGACCACAGAGGTTATTGATTGGCTTAGCCTTTGTGTGGACAACTTGATGTTAGTACTTTCAATCCAATGGATCTTGAAGTTGTTTGAAATTGAGCACTGATGCTAGAACCAGGGATCTCCAGACAGCTGCATATATCTTACCGGCACCCAATTTACTACAGAAATTAAAAATAATTTGACCCAAAACATCTTGCATGCATTCCTTAACCCTTACAGGACCCAGCCCTTTTTCGTTTTTGCGTTTCTGCTTTTTACTCCCCTCATTCTAAATGTAATATATTTTTTTATTTTTATATTTACAGAGAAGTGTGAGGGTTTGTTATCTGTGGGACAAATTGTACTTTTTCTTGGCACCATTAAATATGCCATGCAATGTACTGGAAAGTTGGAAAAAAATTTGGTGCAGTGAATCTCGTGTCAGCACTGGCAGAAGGACAGAAGGAGGGGGAGGTAGCAGCAAGGAGAGGGGGAGAGCAAGAGCCCTTTCACTTCATTTACATAAAAATTAAAGTTAATTGTAAACCAAACTGCTAGGAGATAACCTTTAAGATTTTTAGCACATTGAGGGAATTGCTTGATAGGATTTCTTCACTTCAAGTACTCATAGGCCTTCATAATTTCTGTGGAAGTACATCAAGTTTCACTCTATTTCATGGTTATTATTCTTCCAAATAAATAATCTGTATAGATGATAATACCTTATTAATACTGGCAAAGCAATGTTTATGATGGAAAAGCTCCCTTTTTTAGAATGAAATGTCTGCTCATGTAATAACTGGTTCTTACTCAATTGTGTTATCTCATTATGGAGGTAACTATGTGTTATTATTACATAGAGGTGACTTTCCATGATACTTGAGAAAATCTTTCCTTTACTGTATCTTTTCAGTGACAGAACACAATGGTAATACATTTAATAAACCATTTAATATAATTGATGACATGTATCTGTGTATACTCCAACAGTGACCTCTCATTAAATCTGTCAATTAAATGATAAAGCGATGAATTGCTCAATGGAAGTCCCTAATCAATGCTGTAGTGCCTTTTGAACGAGTGTTGTATAAACATCGATCCCGTCCGGATAAGTTTGATAAGAATTGGGGGAGATGGTGTGAATCACCCTTAACCCAATACTGTACCTCAGTGTCCTCCTCCTCGCTCGCCACTCCTCCTGTACCCGAATGAAGTTCACTGAAAGTGAGAGGCTCATACTCACCCTAAACAGGGCCTTGACTGCTAGGCGGAATGTCAAATGGGTATCTTTGATGCCCTTTAAAGAAGTGCTACCGTGTCCGATCGACAAAAGTTTTTCTTTGTGATGTTATTTGTTTGAAACAATACCTCATATCCATCTATTTACCTTTTGATGAAAGCGGTCAATAATCTCTATCTCCTCAAATCCTATATGAGTACCGAATGATTTCCTATGTCACTGCATGTATATAAACCTATATGTATGACTAGCTTGTCTTTATCATGTATGACATGTATGGATATGTAAATTTTATTCTTTAATAAAACGAGTTAAAATTTAAAAAAATGATAAAGCGATAAGATTAGTAAGACACTTAAATAATTGGTCACAATACCCTACTCTGTATTTCTGTGTCGGGATTGTATACAGATTCTGGGCCCCACACTGTTTTCAAGTTTTTATTTAGAAAGATATAACTTCATCCCCTCATACTCTGCTATATCATGCCCACTCTGGTGGTGGTGTTACAGTGTGGGCTGGTGTGTCTAATAATTACACTTTGTTAGTGGTATAGTGACAAGCCCATACTACTTGGATAACATCATAAATCTAGTCAATTGGGGGAGATTTATCAGGAGTGTCTGAGAGCAGAACTGTTCTAGATGCCCATGGCAACCAATCAAAGCTCTGCTTTCCTCTTCCCACAACTGTTTATAAAGCTGAGCTCTGATTGGTTGCAATGGGAAACTACAACAGTTTTACCTCAGACACTTCTGATAAATCTCACCCAGTTTGTGCCTCTGCATTATCAACACAGGCCTAATTTTCTCTTAATGGAAAACAACGTATGAGCTCATCGCAGTCGCACCACTAAGGAAAGGCTGCTGGAACCTAGGGTGTCTCAAATGGAGTGACCTGAACTTTTTCCAGACCTTTTCCACTCTTATGAAAAATCATTGGAGTCACTGAGGTACACTTATTCATTTTGGTGCAGGGTGGCGCTGGAAATGTGCTATATTTTTCAGCAAGATGTAAGTTTGTGGTGCAAGGGATTAATGAATTGGTACACGGACAAGCGGTGCCAAAATTTTGCGCCCAAAAACAGAACAATTCGAGAGTGTCTGAAAACACCAATATTGTGCCACCAAGATACATAATATAAATTCAGGCTTAAGAGGCACAAAAAAAGGAAAAAAACACTGTCAGTTATCCGTTTGAAATGCCATAGTAAATGACCCCCACTACATAGAGGCTTATAACTCTCCTCCCCAGAACCTCATTGACCTGAGCGCCATCTGTGAAGAGGAGTGCGATCCTATGCCTTAGCAGACAATTGGTTGACATGTAAACAGCATGAGAAGGTGTTATCAAGCTGTGACTGATGCTCTAGACCACATGACAAGTTATTGAGACATTGACAATTTTGTGGGAATACACACCACTGGTGTTTCAATAAATTGTTTGAATTGAGGAAATCACCATTGCATGTTTTCTCCTCAATACCCTACTTTCATGATATAATATCACTGCAGCATGAACTTTTTATGTTACCCATAAAATTCACTTGAAAGCCAATTAAATGCTTGATAATGCCTTTATAGAAAAAGTGAAACAGTTACTGTTTGATAGTGGAATAAAAGTAATTTTTTTATATCATGGAATTCTGCTTCATCGCTTGATACAAGTTCGGAACCCCTATAATACGATATGCAGAACATGCTGGTCAATTATTCAACAATATTCTTTTGTTTTTTCTTTAATTCCCCAGCATTTTACAGATCTATGTTTTTTTTAATCAGTACATAAAAAAAGTTTTTGCCTACATTATATCCAGAGGATAAAAACACTACCAACGACGTTGTACTTATTAAAGTCTACCATCATTCCGTCAGGGGAATTGCTCACAGATGAATGCCTAGGCTGGATACAATATTAGAATGTATTCAGTGTAAGGTCTAGTCAGATTTTTAGCCACTTACCCCTTTATTGACGTGTGCCGTAATAGTACCTGACGTCACCTGATGGCACCTGACGTGTGCCGCGTCAGGTGCCTGTGCATGGAGAGGGAATATATCCATTTCTTTCTCACATGCAGACCACGCACTTTCATAGAAATCAATGGATCCACAAAAAAAAAAACGGACAGCACATGGATGACATCCTCATCCAGTCGTGTTTTCTCAAATGTCGGTAGGCAACCTCCATCAAGTCCAACCTTTAAGAAATAACCTTTAAGAAGTAAATAAATGTTTTATCACCATAACCTGTGATTTTTTTGCTCTCCAGAAAGACATCCAGGCCCCTCTCGAATATGTACATAGAGTTCGCCATAACAACCTCCTGCAGCAGAGTTCCATAGTTTCACTACTCTTACAGTAAAGATGAGATAAAAATGTAAAAAAATTGATGCGGATACAATGCTGGCTGAATACAGATATTAAAGGACACCTGTCATCAGGTTTGTGTCACTTGTCCTGTCACTACTACCTGTTGGAGCAGCTCACAAGGATCCCATCCCAGCCTTTATCTAGTCAATTCATACATTATTCATTGTAAAATCATCTATTTTTTATCATGTAAATGAGGCTGGTCACATGGTCAGAGGCAGTGATGTCACCCCTGTTACCCCTCCCCTCTCCTCCCCCTGCTCATGTCTGTGTGTAATGTATAGTAAAGCATTGCTAGTGTGTGTGCTGCATCTGCTGACATGCTGCATCCTCCTAATATACAGGTGAGAGACACAGACATCAGCTACACATGAATCTGACATGTTCTGCTGTAAAATGGCTGCATCCTGGAGCTGCTGTATCTCTCCACACACACACACATGCACACACAGGCTGCAGGGGGTGTGGCCACCAGCACCAGGAAGCACATCATTTTACAGGCTGTCAGTCATGCACTGGGGGTGTGGCTGTGCCTCCCACTCATGAATAGAGTGGACAGCTTGAATATGCTAATGCTTCATTGGACATTTCACAGGTCATTTGCATACAGCTTTAGGACCTCATTGCTTAGGTTTACAGGCATGTAGAGGGACAATGAAGGGATAGAGGCAATGCTCTCTAATGGCAGTTTATGAAAATATATTTAGTTTAGGGAGGTTATTTTGCATGACGGGTTCTCTTTAACCTCCACTTATTTTTTTGCGGACATGCTCATCTGGATAAGCCCTAACAGTGAGGAAGAAAAGGGGAGGGTGTCTCGAATCTCAAGTTTTTAATAAGAAACTAATTTACTGAAAGCTGTGAATTGATTTGCAAAATCTATTTTAGTTAAAGGGGTATTCTCGTCTGGGCACTCACATTCAGTTTCACTAATCTGCCATATATAAACATTTCTTCAATTGGATGTTATTAAAAAAAAATGTTCCTGTGTGAAGATAATTTCTCATAAATGTAGTGATTTGGTCCCTTAGAAACGAGATAGCTTCCTCGGATATGACCACGTCACACTCTGGCAGCGGTGGCCAGACTTACGCTATAGAGTCCTGCCTGACCTCCTGGATTCGGCAATCATTACCACAGGACGGCTGTGGGACATGCAGTAACTCCCGGACATTTCATATACAAAACCTTTTTGTTTATTTGTGCAATCTCTCAGGCAGAGGTGGTCGTATCCAAGGAAGCTATCTCGTTCCTAAGGGACCATATCACTACATTTATGAGAAATTATCTTCACACAGGAACATTTTTTTAAATAACATCCAATTGAAGAAATGTTTATATATGGCAGATTTATCAAACTGAATGTGAATGCCCAGACGAGAATACCCCTTTAATTCTGACATGTTCTAACTAATGACCCTAGAAAGTGTAATTTATTGTACTTTTAACACCTAGAGACCCCCTGTTAAGGTACAGAAGCTGTAAACGTTTATTTACCTCCTTTATGAGCTACATTTAACTGGGGTTTCAGAAAATGCAGGTAGAAAACACAGTCTGGAATTCATTAACATGTGAGTATGGCTGTGTGTGCTGAAGGCAGCCAGTAACCTCTACTTCTTGTGTCAGTCAAAAAGGTTTGTACTTCTAAGGCTCTAAAAAAATCACACATTCCTTACAGATTTAGCAGAATGTGAGTAAGTAGAAGATGAATTCCAGTATGCTCCAGTCCTCCTGCTGGTTTATACTGTATTTCTCTCTGCTCAGAATTATTTCACCAAATGTGAGAGAGCCTTGAGCAGCATTGTAGATGATTCAGTCATTATTGCATTTATAAGCAGAACTTTCACCTTGATCTTTTTCTTATTAAAACATTTCCAAGAACTCCAGAATTGTTCTGTTCCTTGCCGTCTGCAAATCAGTGAATTTTTTGAGACATGTTAAATCATTACGAGGAAATCTTAGTCACGTCATCACATTTAATAGTGGAACAAAACGTCATGAAGTACAACTTGTCTTTGTTCTTGGCCTGTTTTGTGAAGAAAAGCAAAGAAACTTTACTAAGCTGTTTGTTCTCAGTGAACCTAAAACTAATAAAATGAAGATTTAAAAGGGGGTAAAATAAAAAATCTGATTAACCCCTGAGCCCTCTCTGTACCAGGTGGGAGTTTGCTGCATATTGCAGCAAACACCCACCGCTAACTCCCACAGTCAGTTCTGGAACCAATCCATGAAAATGTCGCCAGCAAAGCTGCCGGAGGCATTTAAATCCCACACCGCCACATTGGATTTGATAGCCACCTCCTGTGAGGTCATCGGACGCAGCGATCAGTTGATATGACAGCCGGGAGCCTGATCTCTATGTGTCTGCTGGAGGCAGATGCTCAGAGATCACTAGCAAAGCTGCCATCTACTGCAATACTGCGTTATTACTGTATATGGTAGAAACGATTAGGCACCCAAGGGTTAAATTGCCCTTAACCTAAATTGACCATTTAACATTTTAAAAGATTAAAAGGTTAAATGGTCTCCAAAATTGTATCAATGAAAACATCATCTCATCCCGCAAACAATTAAACCATACACATATCTGTAAACTCTAGTGTGAAAAAGTTATAAGCGCCAGAAGATTGCAAATTTAAGAAATTTTTTTATAGTAAATGTTTTCATTTTTAAAAATCTATTAAAACATATTGAAGACAGAAAAATCTTCTGTCTTCTCTGGGGTCGTCTTATACGCCGGTAATCCCGACCGCCTGCCGTGTATTCACGGCATCGGTCGGGTCGCGCTGCATGGAGAGGGCTCAAGGGCTGAGCCCTCTCCATAGCCGGTAAGTCTTTGCTGCATATTGCAGTAAAGGCTTACCGGTAACACCGGTAACACCCCTGCTGATAGCACATTGTAATGAATGAGGAAAATCCCCATATACTGCCGTACTACAGTACGGCAGTATATGGGGATTTTCCTCATGGTAGGTATATGGTAGGATCGATCAGACAACCTAGGGTTAAAGTACCCTAGGGAGTCTCAAAAATAGTATAAATAAAAATAAAAACGGATAACGGGTTTTCAATGCGTTTAACCCCGTAATGGAAAATAGCGCCCAAAGTCGAAAATGGCACTTTTTCGCCATTTTGAAAAATATAAAAAAATCTATAAAAAGTGATCAAAAGGTCGTACAGTCCTAAAAATGATATCATTGAAAATATTATCAAATTTTACAAAAAATGACACCACCCACAGCTCCGTACACCAAAGTATTAAAAAAGTTATTAGCGCCAGAAGTTGTCAAAATAAAAAAAAAAATTTTTGTACAGGAGGTTTTAATTTTTGTATATGTATGAAAACATTCTAAAACCTATACAAATTTGGTTTCCCCTTAATCGTACCGACCCAAAGAATAAAGTAGACCTGTCATTTGGGGCGCTCAGTGAAAGACGTAATATTCAAGCCCACAAGAAAATGGCGCAAATGCGTTTTTTCACCATTTTCATTGCATTTGGAATTTTTTTCCCGAGTACATGGCATGGAATATTTAATAAAATAAAAATTTAAGGTACAGTTTGGTAACATTTACAGTAAAATGGACGATGGTAATGTTGCTGTTGTATGCCTTTTATGTTTATGAGCGACAGTTTTCCTGCTATATACCTGCATGTCATAAGAATTTAAATTAAAAAAAGGACCATGTTAAATTCAAATCTGTTTTTTTTTAAATTTTTACCGGTGTTTTGTATGCATTGGAAAAGGGGTAGTCTTATACGGCGAATATATCTTAAACTCTATATTTTAAACAGGAAAGTAGGGGGGTCATCTTATACACCAGGTCGTCTTATACGCCGGAATATACGGTATATAAATTGGGAACCCCCGTGATCGTACCAACCCAAGGAATAAAATGGAGGTGTCAATTGGAATGCAAAGTGAATGACATTAATACAGAAGAATGTGGCTCAAACATGTTTTTTCGCCAATTTCACCATATTTGGATTTTTTTACCTGCTTCGCAGTACATAGCATGGAATATTAGATACAATCACTGGAAAGTACAATTTGTTACAGAGAAAATAAGCCCACACACAGCTCTGTACATGGAAAAGAATTAATGTATTTTTGAAGGTGAGGAACAAAAAATGGAAACACTAAAAAATAAAAAGAGCCAAGTCGTTAAAGGGGTTAAATGCTTTTTCTATAAAAAATGGTTTTTCTCTTAAATGCTTATCTGCATCATAATACTTTTATAGAGATAATTGTGGGTAGGGGTAGTGGTCAGGGACTTTGATCATGGGAATAAGAAATGGGAAAAAGACTATCGACCATCATTAGGCTTTATAGTAATGTGGCAGTGACATATTCGGATTGCTCACATGTGCTCCACTGCCAGATGCTATTTGTGAAATAGCTAAACCACATAATGCAGATGGAGGGGGGACAGATATAATACAGTCTCATCAGATACATAGCCAGCTACTGTATCAATTGAGCAATAAAGAATACGGGTTGGAAAGGGGCATAAGGTGAGGGGACAGAGCAAGAAAACAAGAAAAGCTATAACACAAGATTGATGCAATTGTAGCAGGCAAAGAAATGAACCATTAGGGTGACCATACCAAGGCCATCTGGAGGGTGGGGAGCTCTGCAAAACAATCCAGGGATTCCATATCCCTTCAAATAGTTGGAAGGTGTCAGTCCTGGTTGCATCAATTCTCCCAAACAGCATCAATAGGTTAATTCAAAATTTAACCGCTGTAAAACACAGATCAGACGATTTCTATTTCTCCGCTATGTGTATTCTAGTTGGCAGGGCTATGACTTAAGTTAGTCAATGGGCTTTGTTTTTTACTTTTGCTGGCTTTTCTCCCAATAGGAGAACCGCTGGGGTTACTGGTGTTGCAGTACCTATTAGGGACCAGATAAGGGCTTTAACATTGTTCAAGAGAGAGGTGTTATATAGGGCAATGCCAGATATAGGTTATATCACCCGGGGTTACATGTTAACAAGACCAATAGGTACAAAGTAGGGCCTATCTGAGGGTGGTCTTTGTCAGTGAAACCTGTAGGCTACCGTTAACTAAGGTGGTGCAGCAATGCCTCCATCTCGACAAAGAGAACTGGCAGCCCAGGTCAGCCTCTCACTGTTCCATAAAGCGTGACTTGACATCTGGGGGAGGAGTATTAGAAAGTGAAGATAAGGGTAAGATTGTCCCTCTACAAAATGGATTATTTATAGAAACATTTTCAAAGGCTGTATAAGAGTCTGAAGCTGCACCTCGAGGTATAGAGTATACAAAACATAACAATAGTTTGAGCCTAAAGAATTCAGAGGGAGGAACCTCGTATTTTGTGCTGATTTCATTGCCAGATAAAAATTTACCCCGGACATCATGTGCCGTACATGGACGATATCCTTTGCTGCCCATCATCTAAAGTTCCCTTGTTCCAGAGGAGAGGAAGGGTGGTGGAATAAAGGTAACAACGGGGAGGGATCGGATTGGAGTTTATGTAACTGAGCGCCATAGTTTTAAGGAATGAAATGAAAAGGGTGATAAAGTTGGTAGAAAGGGGGTGGTAGCATTCCAGTCATCCATAACAGGCTCAGTAAAAAGTAATTGGCTGAATTACTTGTCAGCTGAAGTAATTGAGATACCAGTGCGATCTACCTAGGGAAATTATTTAGTGTAGCTATAGGGGCAAATTGGGGTACTTGAGCTGCTTTGTAATAAAGGGCAAAGTTGGCCAGGGACAAGGCGTTTATGTTTATGGTCACCATTTTGAATTGTGTGGATACAACCCAGCTAAACATACTATAAAGTATATGGTATTGGCATAATGATTCCAATCCTGAAAGGCAAACTTTTAAAACACAAACTACAAATTCATCCTTACATTATTTTTACATGTGAGTGAAAAAATCCAATATTCTTTCTGTATCAGTTCCTCACAGTTTTATAAATCTATGCTATCCGTTTTTAGAGAGTTCGAGAGTTTAGAGAGTAGAGATCTACTATAAAACTGCAAAGAACTGATATAGAAAGCATTATACATTAATATATATTTTCTGAAACTGGACAGCCCCTTAAAGTTGAATACAATAATTTTAGACATTTTTCAGAAATGGTGGGAGAGGGAAAGTTTTTTGACACAGATTAACTGCCAATGTGACTAGGTAACAGGTAGAGTTGATATGGCTTACTAAAAAATTAAGGTAGGAGAAGTGTGTAATACAAACAGTAAAATAAATGTTGACACAGAAAAACAGAAATTAACAGATATGTATTTACAATGTACACACATATATTTCCACCATAACTAAGAAGTTGTGTTTGTATTACTTTGTCCAGTTCTGTGCTGTTCTGTTGATACTGCCAGGGCTAGATGTGGGTGAGTTTAACCACTTCACGACTGTAATACGGCTATTTGCACATGCAGAAAGGACATAGACGCGGACCTAAAAACACAATTCTGGTGTCATATTAAACAGGAGAATTTCCCCTTTAATATACTTTCTGGATTGTGCATGAATGCTTCATAGACCAGAGATATCCACTCTTAAATTTGTAGTAAAAAGTTCAGATTTTTAAATACAGCTTTATATTTCTGAAATTTTAACTTTAAAAGTGGATATCACCGGTTATATAGAGCTTCCATACACGATCCAGATACTATATTAAAGGGGAGATTCTCCTGTTTAATACCAGAATTGTGCTTCAAGGTACCAGGGTTCAGGAGATATTTGAACTCTTCTCTTTGAACGATTGAATTTCCTTGGGGGGCATTTATCATGGAAGCCATGCAGGATCTGGAATTGTGACTTTTTATCCCCTTACACCATGTCCATGTCAAGTGGCAAAAACAAGGCCGGGCAAAAGGTGGACTGGAGCGCATTCACTATAGCCAGCACAAGAAATTCTACACCAGGAGGGACATTTAGGGCACAGCCTCTTAGTATATCTGAATCATTGTTCATCTGTGGTTTGATATCAAGACTGGTGGATTTTTGCTCACTTTTATTTGCACAAGATAACATGCCAGGTCGCTTATCTAAATATTTTTATAAAATCTTTGCGGCAATCTTTCTGCCTTACTTGAAAAACACTTTACAACACTTTATAGCTGATTGATAAATTCTCAATTAAACTATATCCTCAATCACTGATACCAATTGATATGTCATTAAGACAACCCAAACTAACTAAGGTATTCACAATTGATTTCTTAATATACAGATAATGCAATAATCAGTACAACTTTCTACAGCAGCCTTAAAGGGGTTGGCCACTTTTCAATATTAGACATGTCAACATTTAAAACTGCAGACTTTCCCTGTCCTCATCATGTTTGCCTTTGCACATATATACACACACACAACTGCCGTCTCTCGCTGCTTCAGAGTGTCCATGTGACATCATCCTTTCTTGTCACAATCCATCCATAGTGACAAAGACAGTGAGAGGGAAGTTTTGATGAGTCGTACTGTGTTCCAACAATTTCACCTATTTAGCTATTTACAACAAATTCAACAATGCCTATATAATGCTCCTGGCTATTTCCTAGCCTGAGATCCAGCCTGGTATATCTATCAGCCATTGTTTTTTAATAATTTCCAGTTTCTCCTGAAGTAGGTGGGCACTTCCTGGTTGTGACATCAGCTAAGGGAACCAAGGCCAGATCAGCTTTCCGCATCCAAGCCAATCAGGACAAATGATCTCCTGTTGAAGCCTCTCAGAGTCGCTGCAGTTGAGCCATCTACTGCAGAACAAGGAAGGCGAAAGACTTGGTGCTGACAACAGGGCCGGGAGGAGTCATTTTGGTACCCTAGGTAGACAAGCAAAATCCCCCCCCCCCCCCAATGCGGCTGAATTATGGGCGATCCTAAGAGGAAAGATGAATTGCCACCCCATTAAAAATAATAAGAAAGGCCAACTGGTATGGAAACATCTACAATAAGGCTGTGAATATAGCGTAAAATAGAAAAATATGTCCCACCAGTGAAAATACCTGTGATGCTTATACCAAAAAGAATGTAGCAAACACACAAATATATTCCAGCAATGAATATTCCAAACACATAGATACTAATGACTATGCCGCACATATGAATATTAATAAATAAACAGCACATAATAATATCCTGCACTTATAAATGTAGTCCAAAAATGTATTTACTACACACTGCAATATATATATTACCACAAAAGAAACGGAGTTACAACGTTCATTTTAAATCAATACATATAAATCTTTATTTTTGACAGAAGACTACACAAAATTGTACTGTCATTCAAAATAATGTAAATAGTAAGTTTTAGGCAAAGGAAATCCAATACAAAAGGTCCAGTGAGACAGAAACCGCATGACTACATGCCAGGGTATATTGCTAGGTTCTATGATAAGTACGACAATAAAAAGTAACAGACAAGTTTCCTACCCATTGTATGCCGTCTGTGGCTGCCTCCTGGACTCCCCAACGCGCATTTCGCGCGTACCCCCTGTACAATTTTGTGTTGTCTTGTGTCAAAAATAAAGATTTATATGTATTGATTTTAAATGAACGTTGTAACTCCGTTTCTTTTGTGGTAATATATTAATTATGGTGGAGTAGTTCTAGATTCTGAAGATGGCAGGCTATGTGCCAAGTCCCTAACTACAGCAACATGAAGATAAGGTATTTATTACACTGCAATATATACCAGCATTAAATATACTGCACATCTGTGCTGAACTTAGGCACAGACATCACTTACTGTTAGGCTGCAGCTGTTTCCTTTTATGTCTGTGTTGGTCTTGTCTATCCCGTTTTTCTTCCTGTAGTCTCCCCCTTGTTGCCAAAATTTCTCCATCAGGTAGAGAACATCATGGAAACTTCTTCAGACCGTGACTTATCTGTGAAGAATTTGCCACCCAAGTGACTGTGGCCTCTAGAGAACATCTCCACACTGCATCCCTAAAAAAATCACAGTCAATATAATGTCCCCTAGATAACAGATTAGTGCCCCCTGCATATACAGATAATACACTGCTATCCATCAATATACTATAAAATATGCTACAGTATACTTCCCCCTCATTAATCCGATAGCCCCAGCACACTTCCCCAGTATAAAGATAGCCCAAGGCCTTAGTATATAGCCAGCCAATATATATCCAGCCAGTCCCATAGTATATAGCCAGCCAGTCCCCTTCACCCCCCAGTATATAGCCAGAATGCCCCCCGGTAGTATATAGCCAGTCTTCCCTCCGTAGCATACAGCCAGCCTGCCCCCTGTAGTATATAGCCAGCCCCCTGTAGTATACAGCCAGCCTGCCCCCTACTGTATATAGCCATGCCCCCAAAAAATAATAAAATAATACTCACCTACCTGTGCTCCCTGGAACTGCATTGCCCGTTTCACGTTTCACATTGCGGGTGTCCACTCCCTCTATGACCTAGGCAGCGCCTGAGCAATGACTTTGGCAGCTGCGCACCTGGGTCCTAGAGAGCGCCGGCTGCATATAGCAACCAGCGATATGTGTGTCTTAAAGATGGTAGGCAAGGGTAGCACCCTAGGCGATTGCCTACTCTTTTTTACACCTTGTCCCGGCCCTGGCTGACAGTACACTTCACTGGATCCCTGCACCTTGTATTGAACCAACAGTAGTCTACTAAACCATAAAAAGGTATATTAAAATATGTGCACCTACACTATCAAATAACTCCATTTGAATAAAAATATGAATACATGGCAACATCACAGAATGTGTACATGTATACATGTAGATTTGAGAAGGTAGAACACATACAACCCTACATGCTGCCACATCATGTATAAATGTACACATGTCTTGTCGATTCAGGGTTTGTATATATATAAATATATGTGAATATCGGCATACAGTATATATAATAGGCATAGTGTATGCATATACAGTGGAACCTTGAGTTATTGCTAACTTGGTCTGCAAGCAGTTTGCAAGCAAGCTTGCATTTTACAGAAATTGTAACTTTGTTTACAAGCTAAATTTCATAATAAAAGCATAATGTGAACCCTTCCCACCCTGTACTGAATGTTACCTTTCTCTATCACAAAATTGTATAACATAATATGTAGAAGAAATAAAGGGGCTAGATGTTGTACTACACATGACTAATTATTTTTGTGTGTGGAACAAATCATCTGCATTTCAATTATGCAGATCAAGTATGGGTTTCAAAGATTTCCTATGGGAAAACTTGCTTTGATATGCCAGCAATTTGGATTACAGATATGTTCCTGAATGAATTATGGTTGTAATCCCATGTTCCGCTGTATACATATATACATATAATATGTAGATATTTCCCCCAAAGGCGCACAAAATATGTGTACTTTTATACACTATATTGCATGAGGTAGGGTGTATGTGTTGCGTATTCCTTCTCTCCCAAACAGATTAACATACATACCATCCTTGCACATGTTCTCTCCACTGCAGCATAGTGTTTAAATATATAAATAAAGCCATATATACTCCAGTAGCCATCCTGAGTATAAGTTGAGGTACCTAATTTTAAAACAAAAAATTAGGAAAACCTATTCACTCGAGTATAAGCCTGGGGTGGGAAATGCATTTGTCACAGCCTCCAACTAGTATATAGCTAGCCAGATCCCTTCTCCCCCAGTATATGGCTAGCCAGTCCCTTCTCCCTAGTATATAGCCAGCCAGTCCATGCCCTCTAGTATATAGCCAACTAGCGCATGCCCCCTACTATATAGCCAGCCCATGCCCCTTATTATATAGCAAGCCAGTTCATGCCCCCTAGTATATAGCCAGCCCATGTCCCATAGTATATATCCAGCAGCCCCTCCCCCTAGTATACAGTCAGCATCTGCTGCCCCTTAGTATATAGCAAGCTGCCCCTGCCTCCAGTACATACCCAGCAGCCCCTTCCCCCCCAGTATTTAGCCAGCCAGCTCATGCCCCCATAGCCTGCCAGCCCCCTGCCCCTTAGTATTTGCTGGCCCCGTGCACCCAGAAGCCAGCAGTATATAGCCAGCAGTCCCTTCCCCCAGTATATAGCCAAACCATGCCCCCCAGGATATAGCTAGCAGCACTTTCCCCCATTACATAGCCTAGAGCCCCTGCCCCTAGTATATAGCCAGCAGTCCTTGCCCCCTAGCATATATTCAGGCAGCCCCCTGCCCCTTAGTATATAGCTAGCAGCCCTTTCCCCCAGTATGTAGCCAACAGCCCCTGCCCCAAGTATAAAAAATACCCTGGACTTTGTACTTCCCAAGCCCTGCAGGTCCTCTTCTTTTTCCAGTCCTCTGGCTCCATCTTCGGGTCCAGACGCACTGCTGGCACACAAACTTTGACTCCAGTGGCTGACTTTAAAATGTTGGTGCTGGCAGCACGCAGGTACAGAACTGGAGGACCGGAAGCAGGGACCTGCAGGGGGCATGGTAAAGGTGAATACAGTGTTCATTTTTTTATAGACTCGAGTATAAACTGAAATTTTGTGCTGAAAAACTCGGCTTATACTCAAATATATATGGTATATATGTATACTGCAGAGGTAAGAAGGTATGTAAGGATAAATATATATATATATATATATATATATATATATATATATATATATTATACACTAATCCGCAGGGAGAGAAGGTTTAACACATACATCATTATTTGCTGCAGCATATCTTATATACAGTCATATAACTTCTCCCCTATGCAGAATAGTGTATACAATATTTCTCAGACTATAAGATGCTCTTTACTATTAAATGCACCCCAGTGTTAGTCATCAAAAAAGGAAAAATATGTTTGACACCGATTAAAAATTCCCTGGTGGGCATGCAAACACACAAGCACAGTACTTAGAACTTATTGGGTTCTACTTGGTTGAAGAATCTTTCCAAGATGCCGACATCTTTGCAGGTTGCATTTAAAGGGTTAACAACTGCAATCGGTTCAAGCACAGATTGGGGTTGTTAGCCATGGGTTCAGGCTGTGAACCATCTCCATATTCCTCTTGCCACCTTCTTACGTACTGTTATGGTGGTATTTGGAAAGGGTTTAAAGGAGTTTCCCACAAAACAAGAATAGCAGAATAGGGACTAATTTTCTGATCTGTGGGGGTCTAAATGATGAGACCCCCACAGATCAGGAGAACACACCCTACCCTGCAGATAGGGCTTAACTTGTTTTGGGGAAAACCCATTTAAAGTGGTAGGGAGAACACTCTACCACTGCATGTGCAATCCTGATTGGGACCAAATACTAACAAATTAAGACTGAAAGGATGTTTCCAGCATCAAAGTGTTTTGAGTACTTTTACATGTGGACTTGCATATTTACACCTACTGGGAAACCCTAACAGTAAAACACATTTCTCGTTCTAGAGAAATTTCCATTTTTATTCTCATGTAATGACATCTCATTACATGCATTTAGAAAATTATACTGTGGCTAAACTATTTGCATACAATTGTCTGATATACTGTCTAAACTGTAGGCAGCATGGGGGAGCTGAGAAGATTTATACATTGTTTTATGAGAAAATATTTTGTATAGTTTGTAATCTTTTGGTTGCAGATCTGAAGAACATTTCAAGCTAACAACAGAAAGATGTTGAACAGGGCTTGTGAAGTACAGTTAATGTTTTGCTAAAGGTCTGCATTATATAGAAATGTTAAGAAAATATCAACAAATTAGATAAATGCCCCGGTTAGGTCATTGGGTGACTTAACAAAGACTTTATTTTTATATTTTATTAAGCCCTCAGTTACATGACAATCTAATGAAATATTTTTTTGTGATTATTAGTTTGTAATGAAAAAAACAAATAAACTTTGTACAAGCTGTTAGTGCTTACGTTCTGTGTAATATGTGTTCACTAGAGATGAGCGAACATACTCGTCCGAGCTTGATGCTCGATCGAGCATTAGCGTACTCGTAACTGCTCGTTGCTCGGACGAGTATTTCGCCCGCTCGAGAAAATGGCAGCTCCCGCCGTTTTGCTTTTTGGCGGCCAGAAACAGAGCCAATCACAAGCCAGGAGACTCTGCACTCCACCCAGCATGACGTGGTACCCTTACACGTAGATAGCAGTGGTTGGCTGGCCAGATCAGGTGACCCTGGGATAGACTAGCCGCTGCCCGCGCTGCTCGGATCATTCTCTGTCTGGATGCCGCTAGGGAGAGAGCTGCTGCTGGTCAGGGAAAGCGTTAGGGTGTTCTATTAGCTTACTGTTAGGCAGGAGTGATTCTAAAAGAACCCAACAGCCCTTCTTAGGGCTACAATAACGTTATAATTTTTTTTTTTTTTATTTGCAGCTAGTACCATATTGTGAGGAATTTGCAGGGGGACTTGCTACCGTTGTGTTTATACTACTATATAGTGGAAGTCTGGAGTGGCTCTATATCACTAGACCGTCAGAGTTCATCAGATAAGTCAGATAGATATAGGGAAAAAACAAAGGAAAAAGACAAGAGGCGCTGACCTCGTGAAGTACGTAATAAAACCAGATAATGGTAATAGAGAGTTGCTCACCTTGTGAGAAATAGGAAAGGTATATATGATCCCAATTTAGCAGCCGATGGACTCCTGGTAGCAAGCAATCCCCGGTCCAGAGTTCGGGGTTGTCTTGGTGTATGTACTAGTGATCCCAATCGAGAAAGCAGGAAATGGTCCGGCGCTTGGGAGGGTATATTAAAAAACCTCTAGGGACCAATTCGGTTCCAAAAAACTTGAGGTTTATTAGATAAAAAGTTAAAAGAAAATTAACTTAGTGACTCTTAGTGACACACATATCCACCTCAAACACCAAAGTGGGAAAATTTATTAGGGGTTTGAGTAGAATTAGGCACAGTCTGCCAGTTTCTTTTTATTTTACGTTTATTGTTTTAATAACTCAGTGTCATCTCATCTTGCATAGTAGTGTGCTGTAATACTACCCACCCGCACGCCCAAGCCCTTAATGTGCACATCTCCAGATTGCTAAGCCTGGAGATGCTGCCCTATAGGCTAGTAGAGACCGAGGCCTTTCGCAGCCTCATGGCGGCGGCCGCCCCTCGGTATTCGGTCCCCAGCCGCCACTACTTTTCCCGATGTGCCGTCCCAGCCTTGCACCAGCACAGCGGCAGAGTGCGTAGTTCTGCGGGACAAGTAGCGAGGGAGAGTAGGCGAGCAGGCAGCTTGTCCAGCACTGGCAGGGGGTACGCTTTACAAGGCCTTTGCCAGTTTTATGTCACCCCAGCACCTGTCCCCAGTCTCGGCAGAGTAGGGCTGATCTTTACAGAAAGATGGTGAGGGAGTACGTAGCTGACCATACCATCGTCCTAAATGATCACACAGCTCCATACAACTACTGGGTTTCAAAGCTGGACATGTGGCACGAACTGGCGCTGTACGCCTTGGAGGTTCTTGCCTGCCCTGCCGCTAGTGTTTACATTCCCCTCACCCGCCATATCCCAAACTTATAAGAACGCTACTACACTTGATCTTATACAAAAGGTTCTTAGAAGTGCTGTTTGGGGAGTAGCCTAGAGACAGGGGCTTGGATTGGCGAAAGCTCGCCTGGCAGCGGAGCGCCAGCTCCATGCCAAGATCCAACTAACATAGTTTTAACTGCAGCACCTTTAATCTACTACTAGTTCACTGCCTCCATACATGGTCCCCTTATCAAACGAGCTGTGTCAGGCAGAATTTTGGATTGTTTTCATGGCTTCCATGTTAACTTTGTCGCCACCCTGCTGTGTAATCCACAAAATATACTGGCAAACTTTTATCATGTACCGATATTATTTGAGCGCTTCTTGCTCACCTCCTTTGGTTCCTCTCTGCCACCCATTGGTTTGAAGCCTGAGTCCATTTAGGGTATGTTGCCATGCCACTCTCTAGCCTGCCGCTGCTGCCGATGCCTCTGCATGCCGTCCCCTATGGTGTCAGGGTCAATTATTGGATGTTTTAGATGCTATCTAGCCTCATTCGGTCACTCTGTCATGGCCATGCTGTTGCCCATAATTTTGGCATAATGGTGCGATTAAGCAGCCTCAGAGGCATCCATGCATGCTGCCCCTGCTGTTTCCTGTCCATTTCCGTGGTGTTTCCATCCTTTTCTGAGGTTCCCAGGTGTTTTGCCAAGCTTCCCTGTGCAGAGCCTTGGTCCCCTTGAAAAATGCTTGAGTCTCCCATTGACTTCAATGGGGCTCGTTACTCGAAACGAGCACTCGAGCATCGGGAAAAGTTCGTCTCGAATAACGAGTACCCGAGCATTTTAGTGCTCGCTCATCTCTAGTGTGCACACAATTGTATCACTGTACTGGGTGTTTCAGCTCTGAGTTTCAGGAGCAGTGCAAATGAACATAGTATAACTCTACATGGTTTGTTACAATTATACACAGATAAATTTTGTCCCAACTTAAGTGATTTATAAATATTCATTTTATAGTATGGAACATTACTAAATTGAGAGAAGAGTCCTTGAACCATTCTTAAACTTATAGGAAACGTTAACATGGTAATTATAAGACATATTATAACACATATATTGTAGCTACTCTGATAAAGTTTCCCGTTTGCCCCTCCAACTACAGTCTTGCTTTCAAGGTTTCACATGATCCATGGCTCCTAGTGGTGAACAGTAAACCTTATCTGGGTAAGTATAATATGTGTGACCCTATAAGAGTCTTATAGTTTTCTATAGGGGTTAAGGGTTCAGTATCAATACTGATATCTGGGATAATTATCACTAGAGCATCAGAAAGAAATACATTGTTTAATATTGAGTAGTTTAAGAACAGCCCTAATAGCTTGTGTGATGGAGCCTATGAAACAAATTTTTTCTAGGATCCAGGAAGCTCAGCCCCGATGTATTTGATCAAATGCCTTCTGTGCATCCAAAGAAAGGAGCAGAGAAGGTGTTCTGTGTTTTTCCACCCAGTTGACAAGGAACAAGGAAAGTTGCAGATAAGAAATTTTAGGGAGATCTTTGTTAAAAAAGATATACATATGTCAGTACCTGTCCAGCAACCGCACAACCACAACCAGGCTTGTGACTAGCTGTCAGACTACGTAAGTGGTGGTGAACTCATCCTGCGACGTCCCTGAGGGCTAAGGCCCTGCCTAAAGCAGATAAACCGCCCTGAAAAGGGCGAATCCACTATCAGGAACCTAACTGATGGTCCCTGAGCAATCCTACAAGATGACAGGGAAGACTTACTTAGTCTGGCAGCTGTTGAATGTTGGAGCAGACAGGTAACTGGAATATAGGTATAGACCAGTGTTCACACTGGTACACAGAAACCGACACAAGACTGAGACAGGAAGGTGGGGTCAGACTAGGAGATATGCTGAGGGAAAAACAACAGATACAGACAGACAAGCGGAGTCAAACAAACCGGGTCAAAACCAAGATGGAGGCAAAGGTACTGTATAGCAAATAGAATGGTCAGTAAGCAAAGCAGAAGTCAATACAACAAATAGCAAGAAACGCAATGGCAAGAGCACTAGAGGACACAGGAGACTGAATAACCAGCACCCAATGAAGGGATTGGGCAGAATAAAAGGCAGTAATGGACACTACCTCCAGCCCTGACTGGCTCAGCCGTCCATCACTCAAACCGCAGCTGCAGACAAAATGAGTACAAAGACACACCCAGCTTTCCAAGGTCAGAAATGGAGCTGTCAATCACAGGCAGCATTTTAGACTGCCAGATGTCAACTTCCACCAGAACTGGTAGTCAGGTCAGTCAGCTTCCTCAAGTCTACAATGAGGAGTGGACGTGGATGTCTGATATCTGTCTGGGTGCTGAGTAACTTTGAGGAGTCAACACAGATGGTCAGTGGCGATGCCGCCATCATCGGCCTCACCATCCCGCTGCTTGGCCTGTTGAAAAACTCTCTGGTCAGCATGAAGTCGGAAGCTTTGCGCTCGTCACAAGAGACGGGGGAAGAAGATTCCCTTGTTGATAGCCAAAGCACCCTCAGGTCTGTTTCTCAGCGCATATCGGAGGAGGTGGAGGTGGATGAGGAGGAGAATGTTGGCGAGACAGAAGAGGGGAGCATTGCTCAGTCCTTCACTGTTCAGCGTGTATGGGCAGAAGAAGAGGAGTTGGAGGAGGAGGAAATGGACAGTCAGGCCAGTGAGAGGAGTGAATTCTTGCGCGTTGGGGCTCTGGCGCATATGGCAGATTTCATGCTAGGCCGCCTATCCCGTGACCCTCACGTTCAAAGACTTTATTCCAGCACAGATTACTGGGTATTCACTCTCCTGGACCCACGGTACAAGCAAAATCTTTCCACTCTCATCCCTGGAGAGGAAAGGAGTGTGAGAATGCATGAATACCAGCAGGCCCTGGTGCACAAGCTGAAACAGTATTTCCCTTCTGACAGCGCTAGCGGCAGAGTGCGTAGTTCTGCGGGACAAGTAGCGAGGGAGAGTAGGGCTGATCTTTACAGAAAGATGGTGAGGGAGTACGTAGCTGACCATACCATCAACCCTACAACTACTGGGGTTCAAAGCTAGACATGTGGCACGAACTGGCGCTGTATGCCTTGGAGGTTCTTGCCTGCCCTGCTGAGCAGGTTTTCAGTGCAGCTAGTGGCATCATTACCGATAAGCGTACACGCCTGTCGACTGACGCTTATCAAGATGAATAAAGCCTGGATTTCTAAGGATTTCCATTCTCCACCAGGTGAAAGAAGCTCAACCAGAATAATGTATGCACTCCTCCTCCCATATTTTCCTCCTTCTCCTCCTCTTTGTACACTAAAGCAGAGGAAACTGGCTATTTTTTGCCAGGGCCAACTGGCTCTAGGTATAATACTCTATGTATTTAATTTTTCTGGAGGGCCACCCACCCACTCCTCTGGTTTGAAAACTTTATTGGACTGCCACATACAGGCACTATCCAAAATTAATTGTCTCCATAGGAGCCTCCACACGTCGTCTTTATAGCTGCCTCCACACGTTGTCTCCATTGCTACCTCCACACATCATCTCTATAGCTGCCTCCCAAAGTCGTCCATATAGCTGCCTCGATACATCGTCCCCTTAGCAAACGAGCTGTGTCAGGCAGAATTTTGGGTTGTTTTCATGGCTTCCACATCAAACTTGTTAACTTTGTCGCCACCCTGCTGTGTAATCCACAAAATATACTGGCAAACTTTTATCATTTACCGATATTATTTCAGCGCTTCTTGCGCATCTGTTTACATTCCCCTCACCCGCCATAACCAAAACTTATAAGAACAGTACTACACTTGATCTTATCCAAAAGGTTCTTAGAAGTGCTGTTTGTAGCCCCCGCCTGCTTTGAAAATGATACTTTTTTCAAAGGAAACGCTTCTGGCCCCCAGGCCCATTTTGGGTGGGGAGGAGCCAAGAGACAGGGGCTTGGACAGGAGAAAGCTCGCCTGGCAGCGGACCGCCAGCTCCATTCCAAGATTAGGCAGCCTCAGAGGCATCCATGCATACTGCCTCTGCTGTTTCCTGTCCATTTCGCCTCCACGATCCTCCACAGCGTCCACCAATGTCTCCATGCGCAACTTTCAACTGTCTATTCCCCAGACGCTGGAGCGCGAGAGGATATACAGCACATTTATCCCCTTAGCAAACGAGCTGTGTCAGGCAGAATTTTCAGGTGTTTCACCAGATACATAATGGAACTCGGCGCATCTGTAGCCGCCATGCTGGAGACCTGAAGTTTCAATCATAGTAGCGCAATATGGATGCCCCATACTGTCACTCTTAATCATGGAAGTCGTCTCCATGGCTGCCTCCACATGTCGTCCCCTTATCAAAAGAGCTGTGTCAGGCTCATTTTTCGGGTGTTTCACCAGACACGTGATGGAACTTGGTCACTATGTCGCCATCATGCTGTGTTATCGACTAAATATACCGTCAACCTTTTGTTCACATAGGAAATCATTTCAGCGCTTCTTGCTCACCTCCTTTGGTTCCTCTCTGCCACCCATTGGTTTGAAGCCTGAGTCCATTTGGGGTATGTCGCCATGCCACTCTCTAGCCTGCTGCTGCCTCTGCATGCCGTCTTCTATAGTGTCAGGGTCAATTATTGGATGTTTTAGATGCCATCTAGCCTCATTCAGTCACTCTGTCATGGCCATGCTGTTGCCCATAATTTTGGCATAATGGTGCGATTAAGCAGCCTCAGAGGCATCCATGCATGCTGCCCCTGCTGTTTCCTGTCCATTTCCGTGGTGTTTCCATCCTTTTCTGAGGTTCCCAGGTGTTTGGCCAAGCTTCCCTGTGCAGAGCCTTGGTCCCCTTGAAAAATGCTCGAGTCTCCCATTGACTTCAATGGGGCTCGTTACTCGAAACGAGCACTCGAGCATCGGGAAAAGTTCGTCTCGAATAACGAGTACCCGAGCATTTTAGTGCTCGCTCATCTCTAGTGTTCACACTTTGTCTCTCCGATGCCATGGGACTACTAACGTATCATGTACTACTGTACAAGGGGAGTGTGAATCTGCTTTTAATGTTTTAAGTGTTCATGCACATGGATTTATATTTATTGCTTTCGGTATGATTACGCATATTTGAAATAAAAATATGCAGCTGATGATCACAACTTATATTTATCTTTTTATATTTTGTGTATTACTAATTGCATTGCTTTTTTTGGTGAGTCAGCTTTGGCGTGAGTAAAGTAGACAAAGAACAGATTCTTCTCATTATTCATTAGAATTTACTTTTCCACTTTGCTTAGCAGGAAATACAAAATTTATATTTCAATCCTGGAATAGATTATAAAGGAAAGGGCATTAGACTGTTCAAATACCATAAAGTTGAGAAACAGAGGAGCCCTAGGTCCATAGGGAAATCAGGTGTCTGAGTAATCTGGTTACATGGTGATGTATTAATAAAACTTTATAGGTGGGAGGCACTTGTCTTGTTTCTGGTTGTAAATTAGCCGCTCGTAGGTAGTGGCTAATTTATGGAGGAAAACTAGAATGGGAAACTGTGGATTGAGCGTATTGGAAAGATATAGAGATAACATATAATCACATACATGCAGACTTTTCTACCATCTCTCCCATAAAACAATATAGTTATATGAAAATAAATGGAAAAATCAGATACAAAAACTCAAAATAATTTGGAGACTTATCTATTAGGAGGAATTTATGATTGTTTGATGTACCAAAGGGCCTGATTGTTTATGCAGTATTAGGCTGCATTCACACACACGTATGGGGGCCATATATATACGTCCGATGTATATACGGAATATATACGCCCCCCCCCATACACTGCAATGTTCTCATCGCGCCGTACGGGAGCGGTACGGTGCCATACACTTGTGGCACCATTCCGTAGCCCGTTGAAAGATATGACATTTGCTATCTTCCGCCGGGATACGAGGCCATGCGCTGTGTATTTCTATGGAGAGGGGTGGGGTGAGCCGAGCGGGTACACGTCAATGTGAATGTTGCCTTAGCATGGGATATTGGTGATTTAAACATGGGGCAAATTTACTAAGGGCCGTGCGCCAGTTTTCTGCCGAACTTTGCAGGTTCTTTTTAGTGCAAACTGCTCGAACATGTATTTAATAAGTGCCTGTGCCACACTGAGCACCGGAACGCCACACAAATAAAAGTGGTGCACTCTGTCAGAGCAGTGCACGGGGTGCCAGATTAATGAAAAACGAGCACCAGAATTCCTGAATCTGGTGCACCATGCACACTACACAGGTAAACTGCATTTAGTTCAGTTTGCATTGGTGTTAGTAAATGGGAACCATGGTACTTAAATGGAACTAAATATTCCATGGTTCTTTCAAACAAGTGGCACTCCACAAGAGCCAAGTTCGAAATGCCAGAAATATAAAAGCAGGGTCTTTCTAGCAAGAAGAAAGCAGGTCAAGCCCAAACTATAATCAGCAGTAAACTGAATATAAACAAAGACCTGTTGCTGGATCAGAGCAGATTGCAGGAAGATAAAGGTATAGTGCAATAAACTCCTAAGCAACCATCAAGCTAAGCTTGTATTCACACAAACAAAAAATAAAATAAAATGCAGAAACAAAATCAAGAAATGAAGTAAACAGCAAGAAGGGTCCATGCGATTTCTTTTTCAATTTGCATTGTTTACATGTCAGTGGATATCGTGTTCATGAACTGAGCAACACCCAACAGACTGTCCAAAGCGTGTTGTTTGTCTCCTAACAATGCTTGAAGAAGGTAACCATTCCCTCACGGTAGCCATCCACAGCATATTGCAGCAAAGGCTTATATTCAACAACCGCGGTCAGTGCTAGCACCGATCGTGAGCGTCAATACACTGACCGCTCAAAAAATGGCCGCTCAAAAAATGGCCGCTCTAAAGACCTGAGACCGTCTTGTTTTAACCCCTTCATTACAATGTGCGATCAGCACAATGTAAAGAATCAGGAGGAAAATACTCATATACTGCCATACTGTAGCATGGCAATATATGAGGGTTAAAGATTTACTGACATTTTGAATACTAGACCCAGTCCTAGACTGGGCAAAATAGGCCACCTTACATGGCAGACACAGAGTTCTTCCGCTGTCTTCTGGCTGCCATGGCAACCCCCTGGCACCCTGAAATCCAGTTTTGGGGGAGTGACAGTGGAAACCATGTTGTTCCCTCTATCTCTCTACTTAGCTGCCACAATCATGCTTGAAAGGGTATTCCAGGAATAAGCATAATTCATATACAAATAGGTCCTTAAAATATAAGCTAATATTTAGTTGTTATTTAACATTTTGTTCCCCTTAGCTGAAAAATGCTGTTGACATACACTGTAATGAAGAATTAAAATACTACTGGCCCTTTAATCAGTCCGTTGATTTTCTCCACACGGAGCAAACACAGGACAGAAGATGTCGGCTGGTCACATGTCCACATCACATGTCCTGCACCTGGGGAGGTCATGTGATCACCACTGTTTGGCTATAATTGGTTGGTTGCAGTGTATCCAGTATGGCCAGTGTTGTGGTGAGATGTCATCTCAGTGAGGTGATGTGCAGTGATGGCAGTTACACACATCATTACTATGGTAACAGAGCAGGACAGTCTGTTACATCATCACTGGCAGCAGAGTATAAGAGGGAGGAGCTGTTACTTAGAACTAAAGGATAATGGGACCTGTAGTTTCCAGTGGCAGCCATCTTTGTGATAACACTGCCTAATTTAGAAAGCCCATAACATTTAGTGAATCATAAAATCATTAATGATGTTATGACTAATGACATTGAGTTTTGTTATATTCATTTATTTATAGCATTATGAGTTTTTGTATCAGAAGTTCATAATCCCAGAATACCGATTTAATCATGGTAGTTAAGGGATTAAACTGCCCCAGCAAGGAAAGAAACAGCTGGTCTTCTTCTGCGGATCGTGTTGCCAATGCTATAAACTGAGTCAATTGATGAGCTTTATTTTTGACCATTGTGGTTTATCCCCTAGGAGGAGTATGGCTGGGGTTACCGAGGTTGCATTACCTAATACAGAGCAAATAAGGGTCTAAAAACTGTTCCATAGAGAGGCAACCAGTGGTCAGAGGCATTACAGCCTCTGAAGCAGGTATTGGGTAGGTGGGGGTACATATTGGCCAGATGGGCAGGTACATAATTATTTCTATGTAGTAATCTAAGGGAGATCTCATTCAATGATACCTGCTAGCTGTCCTTTGCCAGAGTGGAGCAACAATGTCCCCATCTCGCCAAGGACAGTTCACTGCCTAAATCTGATTCCCACTGATCCATAAATCATGACTTGATGTCTGGGGGAGGGGCGTTAAAGATAGAGTATAAGAGGGAAATTGTCCCTCGAGCGAATGGGTTATTCAGGCAAATGCTATTGTATGCCGTTCGGGAGCCTGTGACAGTGCCTCGGGGTATGGATTGTACAAAGTGTAGTAATTGATTAAGCCGAAAGTGTTCAGAGGGGGGGCGGACTTAAAGTTTAATAATAATTTCATTTCTGGTTAGAATTTTGCCCCCAGACATGAGGTGCCTAATGTGGGAATTCACTTTTGCCTCTCACCACCTGAATACCCCACAGTCCATCCCTATTCATTCATCCATCTAATAAAGGGGGTAAAGTAAATAAAGCACATATTATCACATGAAAACACCCATCTCTTGGCTTAGCGACGCCCCCTGATCATCTACAGCCAATCCCCAGTGAGGGGAGTTATTCATATATTTGAAAAGGACACATGGAGGAGCGGTTTCCCTAAGGTGGGGGGGATACTGCTCCTTTCCAGCCACTCCCAGGGGACGAGTGCCTAGTCACACAACAGATGCTAATGAAAGGTACAATATAACATATCTTTTTTTCTGTAAAACCTATTTTTTATACAAAAACACTTTGGCAGTGTATGTACTATGCTCTGTGAGGACTGGGGGAGTGCTAAAAATGGGTCTCCTGGTGACAGGTTCCCTTTAAAGGGGTTGTCCGAGTTTAAAAAACGGATACGGACCGGTGCCCTCCGTATCCAGCGCTGCTGTAGCTCCGGTCCGGGCGCTCAGGTCCGGGTACGCCTATCCGTCCCTGTACACAGCATTGTGTATGGGGGCCGGAAGGTTGTCGGGTCCGGCCGGAAACTGAATGCAGTGCTGCTTCGGTGGCCATGTTTGTTTACATGGCGCCAGGACTGGAGCGACAGCAGCGCTGGATACGGGAGGGCACCGGAAGGTAAGTACAGCTTTATTGTTTTAGGCAGCCCGCACCCGGCTACATATATTTTTTTTTCAAAACTCGGACAACCCCGTTTAAAGCTTTTATTCATGTTTCCATGTCAGTATTTTTTTTAAATTATTTTTATTAATTAAAAAGTACAAACAACATTAAAAAAAACTGTCAGTACACTGTAAACATTTCCTATTTCACTGATATGTCATACAGATTAATCATTTATTTTTCTCCACCATCAAAACCCCCTCTGCACCTTCCCCTTCTTACTGGGGAAAATTTACATATATATATATATATATATATATTCCCATTTTGCCCAGATTTTCCTACGCTTAATCAAACCCTTTGTTTGGTAAACAAGATCCTCTCATATTGTTTTATTTTGTTTGTTAGTCTCAGCCATTGGATTTTATAAGGTCTCTCCCTGCTACAATTTCTGAGAATACTAATACGTCCCACATGCATGACCCTACCTATAACTCTTATGATTTTGGTCCTGAAGAGTTTCCTCTATAACAGCTAGGATAGCTGTTTGAATTGAAGGAATAATATTAATTTTAAATACCTTAGATATATGATTAGAGATGAGCGAGCACTAAAATGCTTGGGTACTCGTTATTCGAGACAAACTTTTCCCGATGCTCGAGTGCTCGTCTCGAATAACGACCAAGGGGACCAAGGATGGAAACACCACGGAAATGGACAGGAAACAGCAGGGGCAGCATGCATGGATGCCTCTGAGGCTGCTTAATCGCACCATTATGCCAAAATTATGGGCAACAGCATGGCCATGACAGAGTGACCGAATGAGGCTAGATAGCATCTAAAACATCCAATAATTGACCCTGACACTATAGGGGACGGCATGCAGAGGCAGCGGCAGCAGCGGCAGGCTAGAGAGTGGCATGGCGACATACCCTAAATGGACTCAGGCTTCAAACCAATGGGTGGGGTTCGACAAGGAGGTAATGATTTCCTATGTGAACAAAGGTTGACGGTAATTTAATCGATAACACAGCATGTGGCGACATAGTGACCAAGTTCCATAACGTATCTGGTGAAACACACCAAAAATGAGCCTACACAGCTCTTTTGATAAGGGGACGACATGTGGAGGCAGCCATGGAGACGACTCCATGATTAAGAGCGACAGTATGGGGCATTCATATGCGCTGCTATGATTGCAAACTTCAGTCTCCAGCATGGCGGCGACAGATGGGTGGCCGAGTTCCACTATGTATCGGGTGAAACACCTGAAAATTCTGCCTGACAAGCTCGTTTGATAAGGGGATGATGTGCTGCATATGCTCTCGTGCTCCAGCGTCTGGGGTATAGAGAGTTGAAATGAGACATTGGTGGACGCTGTGGAGGATCTTAGGCAAAATGGACAGGAAACAGCAGGGGAGCATGCATATGCTCTGAGGCTGCCTAATCTTGATGGGCTGGGGTCCACTGCAGGCGAGCTTTCGCCTGTCCAAGCCCCTGTCTCTCGGCTCCTCCCCACCCAAAATGGGCCTGGGGGCCAGAAGCGTTTACTTTGAAAAATTATAATTTTCAAGCAGGCCGGGTCGTTTGAAATTTTCACCTAGGAATAATGGAATAGCAGTATGGTTCTATTTTTAATTGTTTTTTACGGAAATGGTTCCATGATTAAGAGCGACATATGGGGCATCATATTGCGCTGCTATGATTGCAACTTCAGGTCTCCAGCATGGCGGCGACAGATGGCCGCGTTCCACTATTATCTTGTGAAACACCTGAAAATTCTGCCTGACACAGCTCATTTGATAAGGGGACGATATATGGAGGCATTGAACTAGTAGTAGATTAAAGGTGCTGCAGTTTAAACTATTTAGTTGGATCTGAGATTGGACTGGCGCTCCGCAGCCAGGCGAGCTTTCGCCAATCCAAGCCCCTGTCTCTAGGACTCCTCCCAAAAGCACTTCTAAAACCTTTTGTAAAGATCAGTGTAGTAGCGTTCTTAATAAGTTTAGGATATGGCGGGTGAGGGAATGTAAACGATGCGCAGAAGCGCTGAATAATATTGGTAAATGATAAAATTTGCCAGATATTTTGTGGATTACACAGCAGGTGTGCGACAAAGTTTAACAAGTTTTTGATTGGAAGCCTGAAAACAACCCAAATTCTCCACACAGCTCGTTTGATAGGGGACGATGTATGGAGGCAGTGAACTATGGTAGATTAAGTGTGCTGCAGTTAAACTATGTTAGTTGGATCTTGAGATGGAGCTGCGCTCCCCGCAGCAGGCGAGCTTTCGCCAATCCAAGCCCCTGTCTCTAGGCTACTCCCCAAACAGCACTTCTAAGAACCTTTTGTATAATCAAGTGTAGTAGCGTCTTATAAGTTAGGATTGGGCGGGTGGGAATGTAAACAGATGCGCAGAAGCGCTGAATAATATGGTAAATATAAAGTTTGCCAGTATATTTTGTGGATTACACGCAGGGTGGCGACAAAGTTAACAACTTTGATGTGGAAGCCATGAAACACAACCAATTCTGCCCACACAGCTCGTTTTATAAGGAGACCATGTATGGAGGCAGCTATATGATACTTTTGGAGGCAGCGATGGCGATGACGTGTGGAGGTAGCAATGGAGACAACATGTGGAGCCAGCTAAAAAGACGACAGTTGGAGGCTGCTATGGAGACAATTTAATTTGGATAGTGCCTGTAGTGTGGCAGTCCAAAACCTTTTCAAACGAGAGGGCAGTAGTGGTCCTCCAGAAAAATTAAATAAATTGAGTGCCTGTATGTGGCAGTCCAAAAAAGTTTTCAAACGAGGAGCGAGTAGGTGGTCCTCCAGAAAAATTAATAAATTGAGTGCCTGTATGTGGGCAGTCCAAAAAAGTTTTTCAAACCAGAGGAGCGGTAGGTGGTCCTCCAGAAAAATTAAATAGATTTAGTCCTGTATGTGGCACTCCAAAAATGCTTAAAACGAGGACCGGGTAGGTGGCCCTCCAGAAAAATTAAATACCTAGAGTACTATACTAGAGCCAGTTGCCCTGCAAAAATAGCCAGTTTCCTATGCTTTATTGTACAAAGAGGAGGAGAAGGAGACAATGAGGAGAAGGATTGCATACATTATTCAGGTTGAGCTTCTTTCACCTGTTGGAGAATGAAAATCCGCAGAATCCAGGCTTATTCACCTTGAAGCGTCAGCCTGTCAGCGCTGTCAGTCGACGGCGTGTACGCTTATCGGTGATGATGCCACCACGGCACTGAAAACCCGCTCGGACAACACTCTAGCGACCGGCACGCAAGAACCTCCAGGTGTACAGCGCCAGTTCGTGCCACATGTCCTCTTTGAAACCCAGTATTTGTAGGGAGCTGTGTGATCATTTAGGACATGTATGGTCAGCTACGTACTACCTCACCATCTTCTGTAAAGATCAGCCCTACTCTGCCGAGACTGGGGACAGGGGACAGTGTCTTGCTGGGGTGCATTAAAACTGGCAAGGCCTTGTAAAGCGTACCCCTGCCAGGCTGAACAACTGCCTGCTCGCCTACTTTCCCTCACTACTTTGTCCCGCGATATTACGCCCTCTCCGCTAGCCTGTCAAAGGGAAATACTGTTTCAGCTTGTGCACCAGGCCTGCTGGTATCATGCATTCTCACACTCCTTTCCTCTCCAGATAGAGTGGAAAGAATTTCTTGTACCGTGGGTCCAGGAGAGTGAACACCCAGTAATTGGTGCTGGAATAAATTCTTGAACGGTCACGGATAGGCAGCCTAGCATGAAATCTGCCATATGCGCCAGAGTCCCAACGCGCAAAAATTTACTCCCCTCACTGGCCTGACTGCCCATTTCCTCCTCCTCCAACTCCTCCAACTCCTATTCTTCTGCCCATACACGCTGAACAGTGAAGGACTGAACACATGGTCCCCTCTTCTGTCTCGCCAACATTCTCCTCCTCTTCCTCCTCATCCTCCTCCACCTCCTCCGATATCCTCGAGAACAGACCTAAGGGTGCTTTGGCATCAACAAGGGAATCTCTCCCCCGTCTCTTGTGACGAGCCAAAGCTTCCGACTTCATGCTGACCAGAGAGTTTTTCAACAGGCCAAGCCGCGGGATGTGAGGCTGATGATGGCGGCATCGCCACTGACCATCTGTGTTGACTCTCAAGTTACTCAGCACCTGACAGATATCAACATCCATGTCCACTCCTGATTGTAGACTTAGAGAAGCTGACTGACCTGCTACCAGTTCTGGTGGAAGTTGACCATCTGGCAGTCTACAATCGGTCTGCGCGCTGGTAAACTCTGATAACATGGTTAATGTTGATTCCACCTCGTGGGCACGTCACACAACAGTCGTGAGCGGGCAGTTGGAGGCGGCGCTGCGCTGCCCTGAGAGTGGCAGCATCTGTGCTGGCTTCCTGAAATGCGCACAGATGCGACCCTTCGTGAGCAAATCAGACAATTGGGTATCTGAGGAAACGCTGACTATGAGATTTAACACATGGGCCAGCATGGCACTGTGTCAGTCTGCGCGAGTTGCAGAGCCGCCACCGAGTTACAACCCATGCCTGGCTTCAGTTCAGCGGTGCCAGCCACAGATCAGTCGCGCCGTGATGCCCTGTAATAGCTCTTGGGCGTGTGCCTTTTATCGCCTAGGCTCAGCATTTGAGCACCGCCTGCTTGCGCTTAGCGACGGCACTGCTTCTGTGCCTAGAGCTACCAACTGATGGCCCCATGCCCATGGATGGTAATTCGGAGGAGGAGGTGGAGAGGGGTGGGAGGAGAGGAGCATATAGGCCTTTGAGACTAACCGAGTTAGGCCCCCAATCCTCGGCGTCGCAGTATATGAGCAGCCCCAGGGTCAGACTCGTCCCAGCCTCCACCAAGTTACCCCATATGTCCGTCAGCGATATATAGGTGGTCCGCCGCAGCACTCGTCCACGTGTCCGTGTCAGGTGGACCTTGTCAGAAACCTTTTGGTCGGCACGGATATTGATTGATTGGGGTAGGCTATGGAGACTCGGGGTGGGGGGCTTGAGTTTTTCGCCACTGGCTGTGCAGGGCTGGGCCTCCACCATATGAAAGTAGGTGGCGCTGGGGACCAAATACGCAGGGGCGGCCCCGCCATGAGGTTTCGAAAGCCCTCGGTCTCTACCATCCTTTGGGCACATCTCCAGGCTAAGCACTTGAGAGTACTTTGGGGGCTTGGGCTGTGGGGGGGTTGCGCTATACTTCCTTTTAGCTCCAGCTCTAGGGTATGGAGCTGAACGTGGTGATGCGTGGAGGATCTAGAGGCGAAGATGGGTTTTCGCACGGGAGGTGTTTTGGGCCGTGGTCCTGGCAGGGGGCTATAGCAGATGACCAGGGGGATGGCAGTGGTGTGCCCGGCCGGAGGTGAACGGGCTTTGCCATTGATGGGGTGTTTAGCATTCATATGCCTGCGCATACTGGTGGTAGTTAAGCTATTAGTGGTGGAACCCCTGCTGATCCTGGTTTGGCAAAGGTTGCACACCACAGTCCGTCGGTCATCCGGTGTTCTTCTTAAAGACCTCCTAGACTTCTGAAATCTAGCCCTCGCCACGGAAGCTTGACTACGGGCAACATTTGCTCTGATGCAACCAGCTCTGGTCCTGCCTCTCTCGTCTGGCCCACACTCTCTTCCAACCTGTTTCTGCCTCGCCTCCTCTCGACATTGTGTTCACCCCGGCCTATCAACCCAGCTTGGGTCTGTCACCTCATCATCCTCCGATCCCTCTCTCTGCTCCCCCCTCGGACTTCCTGCCCGACAACAACTTCACCACTGTCTGACAACCGTGTCTCCTCATCATCCGACACCTCCTTACACACTTCTTCCACTACGTCATAATGTCATCATCACCCACAGACTGCGACTGGTGAAAACCTGGGCATCGGAAAATTGCTCACAGCAACCGACAATGGGTTTGTGACTGTGGGAAGGTCAAAACAGTTCCTCAGAGTATGCCGGTTCAAATGGCAATTTTGCTGGGAGGGGGCAGACGGTGGGGAAGGACTGAGGTGGTAGGAGCCGGAGGAGTGCGGATTTCGGTGACATGGGTGGACTGCGTGGAAACTGACTGGTGGACAAATGGCTAGAAGCATTGTCCGCATCCACGACATCACCTGTTCACCGTTCTGGCCTCAACAGTGCTACCACGGTCCCAGTAACTTGAGACATGATGAACCTAGGGGGTGTAGCTCTGCGGCGTTCCCCTGCTCCCTCATCAGCAGGTGGTGTCTCACCCCCGCCCAGGACCACGACCTCTTACCCCTTGCAGTAGTTGGACGCCCACGTCACGCCCCTCGTCCTCTACCCCTAGCCCTCGGGTTAACATTTTCCAAATTAAGTGTAAACTTAAAAAATTTTTTTTGTGTTTAACAAAACGATGCTATCCTATTGCTATGGCTATTTTCTCTAACCTACACTGACACACACACGGGATTTTGTGCTGTCCTGATGATTTGAAGCTATAAATGAAATAAAGGTAAAAAAAAAAAAAAATCAGCAGACTCTGCCTAATTCTAATCAAACCCCTATAAATTGTCCCCTTCGGTGTTTGAGGTGATATGCGTGTCACTAAGACTAAACACAACGGTCGCAGGTCCCCAGCAAATCTCCACAATTGGTACTAGCTGCAACTACAATGCCACGCAAGCCCAGCCACAAGCAAACAAAAAAAAGGAAAATATAACGTATTGTAGGCCATAAGCAGTTGGGGTTCTCCTATGGCTATTTGTAGCCGACACTGAAAGCACACGCTTTGCAAGATGAGTTTGAGCTATAAAATGAAAATAAAGTAAAAACAATAAATAATCAGCAGACTCGCCTAATTCTAATCAAACCCCTAATAAATTGTCCCCTTTGGTGTTTTGAGGTGGATTGGTGTGTCACTAAGAGCTAAACCCACGTGTAGCAAGTCCCCCTGCAATTCCTCACAATATGGTATAGCTGCACTACTAGTGCCAACAGCCCAGCCACAACAAATTAAAAAAAAATGTATAACGTTATTGTGCCCTAAGAAGGGCTGTTGGGTTCTTGTAATTCACTCCCTGCCTAACACTATTCTAATAGAACAGCATACGCTTTCCCTGACCAGCATGCAGCTCGTCTCCTACTGCATCATACCAACGATACCGAGCAGCGCGGCAGGGGTAGTCTCTTCCGGGTCACCTGATCTGGCCAGCCAACCACTGCTATTGACGTGTATGTACCACGTCATGGCTGGGTGGAGTGCAAGTCTCCTGGCTTGTGATTGGCGGGAGATGCCATTTTCTCTAGCGGCGAAGTATCGTCCAGCAACGAGCAGTTTCGAGTACGCTAATGCTCGAACGAGCCATCAAGCTCGGACGATATGTTTCGTCATCTCTATATATGATCAAAATGTCTTCCCAGAGGTCAGCAGTTAATTTAAATGATCTACAAGAAAATAAAGGAGTCAGTAGTACTATTTTCTTAGTGCTTAGTAATTAGAAGTCATACATTGCAAACACATGCTTCACTTTACACTATTGATGGAGGCCTGAGCTTCAGACAATAACAGGTCTCTTTTATTAGCTGGTGGCACATACACTGATGTACTGTAAAGTGAGCATCAAGATCAATGCATTTCAATTGCTAAGCATCTTAGTCATGAGCTATTGCTGTGTGTGTTTAACACATTAAGATCCATTGGGTACCCAACTTTTCTTCCAGTCATCTGACCCTTGGTTCAACCCTCCTACGTATCCAACCAGGAAAACATTAAAAATACGTATGTGAAGATTTATTCCTCACAGACGCCATCTAAGATCAATTGACCATGGCTGACAAATCTTGTTGTAACTGTTTAGAAATTACTGTGTCCTCGCTCCTCTCTGCAGCTTCTCTGTGTGAAGGCCATGTTGTATTATACAGAGCTAACACAAGGACAATTGGCATAAACATTCTTTTTATATTAGAACAAGGTCTCTGAGAGAAACGGTTTATAGTTCATGACATTTTGGAAGAATATCTTCAACAGTTGTCCTGGTACATTCATTATGGCCAATAGCATTGCGTTTTTACACCTTTCACCCCTATGAACTGATTTTATGTGTTTTATAATGCTGGCTGCCTGCTATAAACTGGAGATATCTGCTCTTCTAAAAGACTGGTGTGTCTTAGTTCCTGATCGTCATCCCGTTCCTGAGGAGCCATGAAAGGGTTAATACGAAAAGTCCCTTGTAACTGAAGATGTTTAAGAACCAACTAAAAATCTCTTACAAGCTATAACATGGAAGAGAAGTTCATGGAAGAGTCTGCAATAGTGATCTTGTCTATGTGACAACACCTCAAAAAGGGGACCTCACAAATATTAAAAGATTACTTTTTTATTGGCATTAATCTTAAAACAAGAACACCCATAACAAGTTTTACATCCATTTTAAAATTGATCCCCGAAATGGGTCCGAGCAACCCAGCTCGTACAAAGCTTATACATTCTATATAGTGTTGCTATACTCATTGGGCACATTTACTTACCGGTCCGTCGCTATCCAGCGGCGCGTTCTCTGTTCTGGATTCGGGTCCGCGGGATTTATGAATGTAGTTTCTTCCGCCTTCCACCAGGTGGCGCTGCTGCTGCTGAAAGTCATCTCATCGCGCCGGAATGCACCACCTCGGACCGGGTGAAGGTAAGCGCTCCCCAAGCGACACTTTTTCCGTTTTTAACATGCGGCGGTTTTCCGAATACGTCGTTTTCGTTCGGCCAACGGCCCCCCGATTTCCGTCGCGCACATGCCGGCGCCGATGTCGCCACAATCCGATCGCGTGCGCCACAATCCGGGCAATTCAGGTACAATCGCGCAATCGGAAATATTCGGGTAACACGTCGGGAAAACGCGAATCGGGCCCTTAGTAACATGTCCCCCATTATGTTTCAGTACCTGATTCATGCTGGCATCTCATTTGTTTCAGACCTTGTTCATGCTACATCATCCATCATTAATCCAATAATTCTTTCAATAGTCAACATGGGGCTGATTGTTACCTTACGGCTGGGCTGCCATCTTCCCCTCGCGAGTGAGCTGGAGGTAAGCTGATAACGTGGCCTTACGTTCTACTTACAGTATTGATGAAAATTTGTTTCATCATCGTTGTGGTTTAAAACGCACCATAAATGGAGAGGCAGTAGTATTTATCCCGATCTCCGTGTAGTAAACATCCTTTTGTATGATGGAGAATTTCTCTTGCTTGCAAATGCGCTGTGTTCAATTGAGGCGCACTACATATCCCAGAATGGCACCTGGTTGCTGCTGAAACTGCACACAGTGTGTGAATGATCGCGCATTAATATACAAGTTGCTCAAAAACTTTGTATTTACACATTCACGACAGAGAAACTCACTATTTGCCATTTGTAAGAGCTTCTACAGTGAAAGTGACTACCTAAAACGACATACTGAAGACACTGCATTGCCTCTACTCAATAGGAACCAGGTGCCATCCTAGGGGTCTGTAGTACGCCTCAATTGATAACAGCGCATTTGCAAGCAAGATAATTCTCCATCTATACAACAGGACTGTTTACTACGGAGATCGGATAAAACTACTGCCCTTTCCTCCATTTATGGTGCATTTAAACCACACATACGCAATGAACCTGAATTTTCACAACAATTTGTAGAGAGCTTAAGCTACGTTTCAAGCTTACCTCCCAGGATGCCAGGGGTGATTATACATGAATAACTGCACAATATTTGTATAAGTTACACACTACTTACTAGAACGCTGAAATAACGTTATTTTAAACGTCAATCATGATATATATCACACTACAAAGGACAATGGGGTCATTTACTAGGGCCCGATTCGCGTTTTCCCGACGTGTTACCGAACGAATATTTCCGATTTGCGCCGATTGTACCTGAATTGCCCCGGGGTTTTGGCGCACTCGATCGAATTTGGCGCATCGCGCCGGTATGCACGCGACAGAAATGGGGGGGGGGCGTGGGCCGAACAAAACCCGACTATTCGGAAAAACTCCGCATTTAAAAAAAAAATGTGTCACGAAAATTTCACTCACCTTCATCCGGATAGGCCGGTGTATTTTTCGAGGCATTCCACGGACTTCACGCAGCAGCGCACCTAGTGGCCGTCTGAGAACTGCTTTGATACTCCGGCCGGACCCGAATCCAGTGCAGAAACGCGCCGCTGGATCGCGAACGGACCGGGTAAGTACATCTGCCCAATATCAATATCAATGTTGGACGTTGAAATATGATACATATCTGAAGAATGTTTACATGCTATATGTAGTGCTTCATTATACGTGTTTTTTTACTCTATTAAATAGTTATAAAATTGATATAACAGCACATGTGAATCTAATAAAACATAACCTTTAAGTTAAAATTAAAAGGGATTATTAATCCTATAACCAATATATTAAAAAAGCTGAATGACGCCGCACAGCCATAGAGATGTATAGTCACTTGAGAGAAATATTAAGACTATGGTGCAGTTTTAACAATTGGTGCAACTGTGCACTGTCGCTCTGGGATTACAACAATATATGCAAAATAGTTTATATGAGAGGCATATGTTAATGATCACAAAAAACCACAAAAATTGCAGGAAAAATTTGAACATTCTCACCAAGTCCGAAGTGGCTCGTCACACGCCGGACGCCGACAGGATAAATAATCCATCTCCATTTTAGCAATATACTGGTATATCTCCTATTTTTTGATTATTGCCTACTCTTCAGCCTTTTTATTTATTTATGCCCATAGAAACGTTCCCCGTTTATTAAAACTCCTGTTTAGTTCCTAGGGACTCCATAGGCCTAACCTTAATGTGACTTACGATCAACTTATAGCTATTGCGGGCAGCAAGGGCTTACCATTTGGCTGTGTCTGCTTTGAACAGGAACTGGCCTCGGAACTTTGCCTCATGAGAGTCTAACGCCCCTCCGCCTCCTCTGATGACACGCACGGCCATTGCATTCAATCGGCACGTCATAGAGGGGGCGGGGTTCTGACCGGTAACCTTGCTATTTGAATGCGCGCATGCGCCTGGTAAGGTGCGTCACGCCAAATTTTGACTCGCAGCCTTGTTACGGCTGGGTCAGCTTCTGGGGATCGGCCACTGCCCCCCACTTATACGCTACTTACAAAAACAGGAGAAGAACCTTGTAACAGATACCAGTCTATCCCCTGATGAACCCCATAAAACTGGGGAAAACGCGTCGGGACTGGATACACCTGTACCCGTATGTACACTCTAGGGACAGTTTTAGGGACCAGGTGCAAGCATAGGGACCTGCCTTGTCCAGGCTGGGAGACACTTTAACTGGGCTGGACCAGCTAAACAGGGACTATGCATCTCCTGTTATCCTGTCGGCTTCATCGTTGACGGCCCACTTCAGGATTGGTGAGAATGGTTCCAACTTTTTTCCTGCAAATTGTTGTGGTAACTGATGCATTAACATATGCCTCTCATATACCTATTTTGCATTATTGTTGTATATTCCATGAGGACCACGTCACCAGTTTGCCACCTTGTACCTTGCCCATTAGGTCTTAGTATTTCTCTCAAGTGACTATACACTCTATGGCTGTGCGGCGTCATTCTCTTTTTTCCATAATTGTATATAGGATATACAATCCCTTTTAATAATTTTAAACTTATTAAGATTATGTTTTTATTAGTTCAACATGTGCTGCATTATATTGACTTATTAAATTGTGATTTAGTACTGTCATAATCGGTTACTGCAATATCGAACACTTCTGGTCGTTATACTTTACAGTGCCAATCGATACCCACTTAACTTTGCACGAATTGCTGCAGTAGTGAACGTCCCGGTTGCAACTTGCTTGTTTTATAATTTATAAAAGTTGAGGAAACATGTCTTGATTGGATAAGAGTCGAGTGGCGCACACGAATTTCTCTACTTATATAGTGCAAGATCCAGCGAGGACAAGAGGTGAAGCTTTCAGTGCATCTACTGTTGGACAAAGCCCATGGCCAATTGTTGGAGAGTTCTGAGCCCTCCCTTTTTCAAAAGCACATACTATGGGGCACGTATTAAAAACTATGAATGTCGTCAAGCAAAAGGAACCCCAGAAGTACTTGGTTCAAGGATTGGCATAATGAAAAACGCAGATGCTTCTACTTGCAAGCCCCTATTTGCATAGCAGTTCTGTGACATTCAATTTTTCTCCCTGAACTGTCCTGCCATTTAAGATGAAAACATAACAGATAAGGGCTTCCTTAGGGCATAGTCATAGGGAGTTTGTGCTACAAACTAGTCCTTTAATGACAGTTAGCAGCAGCTCCAACAGTCCAAACGCAAATATCTACCCTTTACTGAGATCTGACTTTCGTCAGCACCCCAAACACGAAGGAAAATAATCTTCGGAGAGAGTGGAATTCCATCCTAGGTTTTCCCTCCTACCAAACCTAGAACTTGAGAGTTTCCTCGGAACCAGGGGCAGTCACAACGAAGCCCATATCAGTTAACCGTGGGAGTCACAGACCTTTACTAAAAACAGTAGAAATGTACATGTTGGCGGGCACTTTCTTAAATTAACGAATGTGCAAAGTCCAGACAGTAAAATGACTCACTACGCCGTTTGTAACTCCCCTTTTTTGGAGTCCTGTATTTCGCTGTCCCACAGTACAGGACATCAGTTCTCGTGCATCTTGCGTTCATTTTTTGATCACTGATTTTTAGGTCCGTCTCAACTTCATGGACTCCCTAGCTTAGCAAATCTAACTTACAACTTAAGTGCCGTTCTTCAGAATCATTTTTCACAAGTCACGCTCCTTAGCAATTTCATGAAAGCGCATGTCATACATTGTCCAGTCCATGTGGAAATTCAATCACAATTCTTTTTTTTCTGTTTAGCGATTGTTTTGGCACATCAGTTGGTAGCAATGGCTGTTTTGCAACTTTCCTTGTGCCAATGAATAACAAGGAAAGTGCAAAATTCACTTTAAAATAATGCCCCAAATGTCAATTGTTTTTACATAGACTGTGGTTTCACAGAACTGAACTGAGTTATTTTGCGATTTTGGCACATTTTTTGTTTATGGTGCAAGTTTTGGTGCACATGACTCCAGTTCACCCGGGTCATAAGAAAGAGGAGAGAAACCACTACCAAAAACCAATAAAATCAATATTCGATGAGACAAACCAAAAACACAACACATAATTCAACAACATAGATAGAGTCACTTCTTTGATTAAGATTCAGATTAAAACAAAAATGTAATAGAATATAGACAATCATCAAATCCAGCTCATCCCTTGATATGAGGAGCTAAACCTATCCAAAAGGATAACGCGAAGGCCATCATTATTCCGTTTAACAAAATGGAAAAAAAAAAAATAAAACAGACAGCAAGAATCCGGTAATTAAAATGCCAAATTTACTAGAGAACGCGTAGAGTACGGAAGTGACGACTACAAAATGCCGGTGTACTCTTTATTCGAGTACAAACTTTTTCCCGATGCTCGAGTGCGAGTATCGAATAACGAACCCCTTGAATCAATGGGAGACTCGACATTTTTCGAAGGGAACAGGTCTGCACAGGGAAGCTTGGCCAAACACCTGCGAAACCTCAATAAATGATGGAACACCCACGGAAATGACAGAAACAGCAAGGGTGCAAGCATGCCTGGATTCCTCTGAGTGCTGCTTAAATCGCAACCATATGCCAAAATTAGGTGCATCACATGCATGGGCCATGACCAGATTGACTGAATGAGGCTAGATGGCATCTAAAACATCCAAAATTGACCCTGACACTATAGAAGACGGCCATGCAGGCATCAGTCAGCTGTAAGAGTGGCATGGCGACCTCCCCAAATGGACTCAGGCTTCAAACCAATGGGGCAGAAGGACCAAAGGAGGTGGCAAGAAGCGCGGAAATGATTTCCTATGTAGAACAAAGGTTACGTATTTTATGTCGATCAACCGCATATGGCGACGTCATGTGCCAAGTTCCACACGTCTGCGTGAAACACCCGAAAAAAAAATGAGCCTGGACACGCTCTTTGATAAGGTGACGACATGTGGAGGCATCCATGGGAACGACGTTCTCATGATAAATGGACGTATGGGGCATCCACCTATTGCGCACTATGGATTGGAACTCAGGTCTCCAGCATGGCGGCTACAATGCGCCGATTCCATTATGTATCTGGTGAAACCCTGAAAATTCTGCCTGACAAACAGCTCGTTTGCTATAGGATAACTGGTCTGTATATCCTGCTCGCGCTCCACGTCGGGGATATGACAGTTGAGAGTTTTCGCATGGGACATTGGTGGACTCTGTGGATTAATCGGTGGGGTCGTCTCGAATAACGAGCCCCATTGAAGTCAATGGGAGACTCGAGCATTTTTCAAGGGGACCAAGGCTCTGCACAGGGAAGCTTGGCCAAACACCTGGGAACCTCAGAAAAGGATGGAAACATCACGGAAATGGACAGGAAACAGCAGGGGCAGCATGCATGGATGCCTCTGAGGCTGCTTAATCGCACCATTATGCCAAAATTATGGGCAACAGCATGGCCATGACAGAGTGACCGAATGAGGCTAGATAGCATCTAAAACATCCAATAATTGACCCTGACACTATAGGGGACGGCATGCAGAGGCAGCGGCAGCAGTGGCAGGCTAGAGAGTGTCATGGCGACATACCCTAAATGGACTCAGGTTTCGACAAAGGAGGTAAAATGATTTCCTATGTGAACAAAAGGTTGACGGTATATTTAATCGATAACACAGCATGGTGGCGACATAGTGACCAAGTTCCATAACGTATCTGGTGAAACACCCGAAAAATGAGCCTGACACAGCTCTTTTGATAAGGGGACGACATGTGGAGGCAGCCATGGAGACGACTTCCATGATTAAGAGCGACAGTATGGGGCATTCATATTGCGCTGCTATGATTGCAACTTCAGGTCTCCAGCATGGCGGCGACAGATGGGCCGAGTTCCACTATGTATCTGGTGAAACACCTGAAAATTCTGCCTGACACAGCTCGTTTGATAAGGGGATGATGTGCTGCATATCCTCTCGTGCTCCAGCGTCTGGGGTATAGAGAGTTGAAATGAGACATTGGTGGACGCTGTGGAGGATCGTGGAGGCAAAATGGACAGGAAACAGCAGGGGCAGCATGCATGAATGCCTCTGAGGCTGCCTAATCTTGGGATGGAGCTGGCGGTCCACTGCCAGGCGAGCTTTCGCCTGTCCAAGCCCCTGTCTCTCGGCTCCTCCCCACCCAAAATGGTACTGAAACTAATGCAGATGCCAGCATGAACTAGGTACTGAAACATAATGGGGGCCATTTACTAATTGGCCCGATTCGCGTTTTCCCGCGTGTACCCGTAATATTTCGCGAATTTGCGGCCGATTGCCCATATGAATTGCCCCGGATTGTGCGCACACACGATCGGACGTCGGCGGCATCGGCGCCGTCATTGCCACGTGAAATCGGTGGGGCTTGCGCCACGAAAACCCACTTATTCGGAAAAACCGCCGCTTTAAAAACGGAAAAAGTGTCGCTTTGGGAGCCGCTTACCTTCACCTGGCTCGAGTGGTGCTTCGGCGCGATGAATGACTTTTTTCATCACTTTCATAGCGGCAGTTCAGCGCCAACCTGTGGACGGCGGAAGAACTACATTCATAAATCCCGGTCCGGCAACCACAAATCCAGAACAAGAACGCGCCGCTGGATCGCGACGGGACCGGTTACAGTAAATGTGCCCAATGAGTATTAGCAACACTATATAGAATGTCTAAAGATTTGCTTACCCGCTGGGTTGCCTGGCTCCACCGTATTCTGGGGACATCAATTTAAAATGTTGTATTAAACTTTTGTTATGTTTGTGTCTTGTTTTAATATTACGCAATAAAAAATACTCCGTGTTTATCTATTTTGTGCTGTCCCCCCATTCCCCTTTTGTAGGTGTTGTCCATAGCAAATTCACTATTGCGACTCTCTCCCATGAACTTCTCTTCCATGTTATAGCTTGTATCGAGATTTTTAGTTTGGTTCTTACAACCAGTCCTTCATGTTTACAAAGGGGACTTCGTACTTAACTTTCATGCGCTCCTCAGACCGGGATATGAACATACAGGAACCTAAAGGACACACCAGTCTTTTCAGAAGATGCAGAATCTGCCAGGTATACAGGCAGCAACAGCAGTTATAAAAAACCCATAAATCAGTCTTCATATGGGGGCGTGGCAAAGGTGATACAATACTTTGGCAAATGCTATTTGGCCATAATGATTTACCGCCTGGACACAAACCTTGTTGAAGGATATTCTTCCAATGTCTATGAACTATAAAAATCCTGTTGCTTCCAGAGACCTTGTTCGAATATAAAAGAATGTTTATGCCAATGGTCCTTGTGTTAGCTCTGTATAAGGTCACAACAAACTGGCGCCTTCAACAACAGAGAAGCTGCAATAATGGAGCGAGGACCAGTAATATTCTAAACCTTTCACACTAGATTTGTTCCGACCCCGGGGTCAACTGACCTTAGCTGCGTCTGTAGAGGAATAAATCTCTTCACATACGTATTTTTAATGTTTTTCCTGTTCTGGATAGTAGGAGGAGTTGAACCCAAGGTCAGATGACACTGGAAAGAAAGTGTGGTTATTTACCGCAATGGACCTTCATGTTTCTAACAACACAGAGCAATGCATCATGACTAAGATGCTTAAACTATTGCAAATGCATTGATCTTGACTGCTCACTTTATTACAGTAACAACATCATCTGTATGTGACCATAGCTCAATAAAAGAGACCTGTTTATCTGTCTGAATAACTTCCTCAGGCCCTCCATCAATAGATGTATATTAAAGTGAATTCTATGTGTTTTGCAATTGTGTATGACTTCTATATACTAAGCTCACTAAAAAAATAGTACACTACTCTGATACTTAAACTGCGCCTTTTAATTTTCTCGTAGATCATTTAAATATTAACTGGCTGACGCTGGAAGACATTGTTGATCAATAGAATGAGATGAGCGACATACGCGTCCGAGCTTGTGTGAGGCTCGTTCGAGCATTGCGGACTCGAACTGCCTCGTTTTGCTCGCAGACTATACTTCGCCGCCCGTCTCCGAAATTTGGTCGCCTCGCCTCTCCACGTTCCCCCCCGCCAAGTCATCAAGCCAGGAGACACCTCTGCACTCGCCACCCATCCGATACTTGGGAACCTTTCTTATCACGCATAGCAGTTGGTTGGCTGGCCAGATCAGGTGATAACGCCGTGGAATAGACAATAGTCCCACCTTTCCCGCGCTGCTCGGTATCATCTGTGTCTGATGCAGCTAGGAGACAGAGCTACATTCTTGTCAGGGAAGCGTTCGGCTGTTCTATTAGATAGTGTTAGGCAGGAGTGATTTTACAAGAACCCAACACCCTTCTCTAGGCTACATACGTTTAATTCTTTGGTTTCTAATTGCTGTGGCTGGCTTGCGGCACTAGTAGTGGGCAGCTATACCAATATATGGTTGAGGTAATTTGCAGGGGGACTTGCTACCGTTGTGTTTAGGCTCTTAGTGATACTACACCATATCCCACCTCAAAAACACAATGGGACAATTTTTAGGTTTGATTTAGAATTAGGCCGATCTGCTGATTATTTATTGTTTTTTAATTTTTTCATTTTAATAGCTCCAACTCATCTTGCAAGCAGTGCTGTTTCAGTGTCGCGACAAAATAGCCATAGGAGAAACCCCCAACTGCTTACTTGGCCTACATAGCTTATATTTTCCTTTTTTTTTTTTTTGTTTGCTTGTGGCTGGGCTGCCTGTGCATTAGTATGCAGCTTAGTACCATTGTAGGAGATTTGCTGGGAGACCTTGCGACCACGTTGTGTTTAGCATCTTATGACCAAACGCATATCCCCCTCAAACACCGAAGTGGACAATTGTAGAGGGGTTTGATTAATTAAGCAGAGTCATGTCTGATTTTTTTTTTTTTTTTTACCTTTATATTCATTATTTATACTCAACTCATCAGGCACAAGGCACAAAATCCGTTGTATGCGTCATGTGTAAGGTTAGAAACTACCATAGCCAGCGGATAGCAACATCGTTTTGTTAAACACAAAAAAAGTTTGTAAAGTTTACACTTTAATTTAAATGTTTAAACCCGAGGGCTATGGGTAGTCGGACGAGGGCGTGACTGGGCGTCCACTACTGCAAGGGGTCAGAGGTCGTGGTCCCTGGGCGGGTTAGACCTCCACCCTCTGATGATGGAGCAGGGGAACGCCCGCAGAGCCTACACTCCCTAGTTCATCATTTGTCTTCAAGTTACGGGGACTCGTGGTATCAGCACTGTTGGCCAGAACAGTGTAACATGTGTGTCTGGTATTGCTGACATGCCTTTCTAGCCATTTGTCCACCAGCAGTCTTCCACGCAGTCCCCCATGTACCGAATCAGCACTCCCCGGCTCCTCCACCTCAACCTCCTTCCCCCCTAGTCTGCCCCCTCCCCCAAAGTTGCCATTTGAACCGGCATACTCTGAGGAACGTTTTTTGACCTCTTCCCACAGTCACAAACACCTTGGTCTTTGCTGCGGCCAATTTTTTCCGTGCCGGTTTTTCCACACGCAGTCTGTGGTGATGATGACATTATTGACGTAGTGGAAGAAGTGTGGAAGGAGGTTTCGGATGATATGAGGAGCACGGTTGTCGACAGTGGTGAAAGTGTTTGTCCATGGGCAGGAAGTCCGACGGGAGCAACGGAGGATCGGCATGATGTGTGTGCGACCCCCAAAAGCTGGGTTGATATGCCTGGGGTTGACACAATTGATTTCTGAGACTGTTGCAGGCAGAACAGGTTGGAAGCGGCAGTGGTTGTGGGCTCGAAGACTGAGAGGCATGACCAGACGCTGGTGATGAACCTCAGAAGCCAAAATGTTGCCCGTAGTCAAGTCTCTCTCGTTGGCGATGGGCTGATTATTCAAGACACACTATGGAGGGTCCTTAAAGAACACCGATGACCCGACGGACTAGTGGTGTGCAACCCTTTGCCCAAACCCGGATCAGCAGGGTTCCACACTACGAACAGCTTAACTACCCACACGTAATGCGTCAGGAGCACTCTTGAATGCTAACACCCCACTTCAATGGCACCAAGCACCGTTCAACTCCGGCCGGCACACCACTGCCCATCCCCCTGTGTCATCTGCTAGTCACCCCCTGCCCAGGACCAACAGGCCCAACAAACACTCCCGTGGCGAAACCCATCTTCGCCCTCTACGATCCCCACAGATCCCCATCGTTCACTCTCCATACCCTCAGACGCTGGGAGCTTCAAAAGGAAGTATAATGCTGCCATCCCACCCACACGCCCAAGCCCGCAATACGTCACATCTCCAAGTGGCTTAGCCTGGGAGATGCTGTACACACTATAGGCTGGTAAGACCGAGGTCTTTCTAACCATCATGGCGGCTGCATCCCCGCGTATTATTGGTCCACCCAGCCGCCACTACAACTTTTCCATTTGCCGTCCCAGCCCTGCACAAGCACTGTCAGACAACATCATCCGTGCCCTGACCAACCGCCGTTTCTGACAAGGTCCACGCTACTCACGGACACGGGACGAGTGCTGCCGGCATTGCCCCTATATGTCGCTGACGGCACATGGGTTAACTTGGTGGAGGCTGGAACCGAGTCTGACCCTGGGGCTGCTCATATACTGCCGACCCGAGGATTGCTGGGCCTAACTCGGTTATGTCCTTCAAATGACGCCTACGATGCCATCGTCCTCCTTCTCCTCCCACCCCCTCCTCCACCTCCCCCTCGATTAACCATCCATGGGCATGGCTGCCATCATCTTTGGGTAGCTTCTAGCACAGCAAAGCAGTGCCGTCGCTACGCCGCAGCAAAGGTCGGTGCTCAAACTGCTGGCTGATGCCTTAGCGTAAAAGCCCAGCCCCGCCCAAGATTCTATTATACAGGGCATCACGCGCAGACTGATTCTGTGGCTGGCACCGCTGCACTGAAGCCAGCATGGGCTGTAACCTGGTGTCGGCTCTTTCACCTGGTGGCGGCTCTGCAACTCGTCAGACTGACACAAGTGCCATGCATGGCCCCATTTTTAATCTCATAGTTCCGCCTGTTTCCTCAATACATACCATCGGTCTGATTATGCTCACGAAGGTGCGTCGCTCTGTGCGCATTCTCAGGAGCCAGCACAGAGCTGCCACTCCAGGGCAACGCAGCCGCCGCCTCACTGCCCCGACTCTCACCGACTGTATGTGTGACCGTGCCCACGAGTGGATTCAACATTAACCAGTTTCACAGAGTTTACCACACGCAGGAGCCGATTGTAGACGCCAGATGTCAACTTCCACCAAACTGTATTCAGGTCAGTCGTCGTCCTCAAGTCTAAATCCAGGAGGGACATGGATGTCTGATTCTGTCAGTGGCGAGTAACTTTGAGGAGTCAACACAGATGGTCACGTGGCGATGCCCCATCATCAGCCTCACCATGCGCCGCTGCTTGGCCTGTTGAAAACTCTCGTCAGCATAAGTCGGCTAAGCTTTGCGTCTCGTCCAAAGAGGGGAAAGATCCCCCTGTTGCTGCCAAGCACCCTTAGGATGTTTCTCTTCTATCAGCGCATATCGGAGGATGGTGGAGGAGGAGAGGATGAAGAGGCGGAGACATTTGGCGAACAGAAGACGTGACCATTGTTTCAGCTCCTTTCACGGATTCAGCGTGTATGGGCAGAAAATCAGTGGTTGGAGGTAGTTGAGGAGGAGGACAGGGCAGTCAGGCCAGTAGGGGAGTAAATTTTTTGCGCGTTGGGACTCTGCGCGCATATGGCAGATTTCATTCTAGCTGCCTATCCCGTGACCGTTCAAAAGAATTCTATCCAGCACCATTACTCGTGGTGTTCACTTCTCCGGACCGCCACGTACTAGCAATCTTTTTCACTCTCACCCCCCTATCCCTGGGAGAAAGATGTGAGAATGCATGAATACCAGCAGAGCCCTGGTTGCACAAAGCTGAAACAGTAGTTCCCTTCTGACAGCCGCTAGCGGGCATGTAGGGCTACTCACTTTTCGCGGGTACAAGTAGTTAGAGGACAGAAGGCGAGCAGTGCGCTTGTCCAGCACTTGGCCAGGTGGTACGCTTTACAAGGGCCTTTGCCAGTTTTAATGCACCCCCACAAGACACTGTCACCCTGTCCCCATCTCCCGGCAGAGTAGGTGGGCTATCTTTACAGAAGATGGTAGCGTAGTAACGTAGCTGACATACCACTCTTCCTAAATGACACAGCTCCCTACAAACTACTGGTTTCAAAAGCTGGACATGTGCAACTGACTGGCGTCTGTACACCTTGGAGCGTTTTGCTTTGCCTGCCCTGTACGCTATAGGGGGTTTTGTCCGAGCGGGTTTTCAGTGCCGAGCTGGTGGTCATCATCACCCGATAAGCTACAACACGTCCGCGTCGACTTGACGTGAGCGCTGACAGCTGACGCTTATCAAGGTGAATAAAGCTCGCATTTCTGCGGATTTTCATCTCCACACAGTGAAGGAGCTCAACCTGAATAAATGTATGCACTCCTTCTCTCATTGTCCTCGCTTCTCCATCCTCTCTTTTTACAATAAGCATAGGAAACTGCTATTTTTTGCCAGGCCAACTGGCTCTAGACATATGTATATCTATGGTCAGTTTAATTTTTCTGGAGGGCCACCTACCCATGTCCTCTGTTTTTAAACAATGTTTGGGAGTGCCACATACAGCACTAAATCTATTTATTTTTTCTGCGAGGACCCACCTACCATGTCCCTCTGTTTGAAACTTTTTTGGAACTGCCACATACAGGCACTCAATTTAGTTAATTTTTCCTGGAGGACCACCATACCTGCTCCTCTGGTTGAAAACTTTTTTTGGACTGCCACATACAGGCATCTCAATTTATTTAATTTTTCTGGAGACCACCTACTGCCTTCCTCTGGTTTGAAACAGGTTTTGGAAAAATAAAACGGCCACATACAATGCCTATTCCAAATTAAATTGTCTCCCATAGCGCCTCCACATGTCTGTCTTTTTAGCTGCTCCACATGTTGTCTCCATTGCTAACCCATTTCTTGTTCCACACGTCAGCGCCTCCGCTGCCGTTCCAAAGCCGTCTCCCTATAGCTCTGCTCTCCATACATGGTCTCCTTATCAAACGAGCTGTGTCGGGCAGAATTTTCTGGGGTTGTGTTTCATGGCTTCCACATCAAAGTAATGTTAACTTTGGGTCGCCACCCTGCTTGTAATCCACAAAAATCTGGCAAACTTTTATCATTTCCCAATAGTTATTTCAGCGCTTCTTGCGATCTGTTTTACATTCCCTCACGCCCCTCCTAATCCTAAACTTATAAGAACGCTACTCACTTGATCTTATACGAAAAGGTTTAGACATTGCTGTTTGGGGGAGTAGCCTAGAGACAGGGCTTTGTATTGGCGAAGCCCGCCTGGCTGCGGACGCCAGCTCCATCTCAAGATCCTAAAACAAGTTTTACGCACAAACCCTAATCTCCACTAGTTCACTCCGCCTCCATACATCGTCCCCTTATCACACGAGCTGTGTCGGGCAGATTTTGGGTTGTTTTACATGGATTCCCATCAACTTGTTAATTTGTCGCCCCACTGCTTCTGTATCCCAAAATATACTTGGCAAATTTTTATCATTTCACCAATATTATTTCAGTCAGACTTTCGTTTGCGCAATCTGTTTTACATGTCCCCTCACCCGCCATTACCTAGAACTTATTAAGAACCGCTACTAACAGTACTTGATTCTTATACAAAGATGTTCTTAGAAGTGTCGTCGTTTGGGGTGAGTAGCCTAGAGACAGGGGCTTGGATTGGCGAAAGCGCCGCTGGCTGCGGAGCGCCAGCTCCATCTCGAAGCAGATCCAACTACATAGTTTTAACTGCAGCACCTTTAATCTACTACTAGTTCACTGCCTCCATATATGTCCCCTTATCAATGAGCTGTGTTCAGGCAGAATTTTCAGTGTTTTCACCAAGATCATAGTGGAACCGCCCATCTGTCTCCGCTGTGCTGGAGACCTGAATTTGCAATCATAGCAGCGCAATACGAATGCCCATACTGTCGCTCTTAATCATGGAACCATTTCCGTTCAAAAACAATTAAAATAGAACCCCACTCATGCTATTCCATTTCCTAGGGGTGAAATATTCAACGACCCGCGCCTGCTTTAAAATTATAATTTTTTCAAAGTAAACGCTTCTCGGCCCCCAGGCACTCTTTTGACGACATGTGGAGGCAGCCATGGAGACGACTTCCATGATTAAGAGCGACAGTATGGGGCATTCATATTGCGCTGCTATGATTGCAACTTCAGGTCTCCAGCATGGCGGCGACATATGGGCCGAGTTCCACTATGTATCTGGTGAAACACCTGAAAATTCTGCCTGACACAGCTCGTTTGATAAGGGGATGATGTGCTGCATATCCTCTCGTGCTCCAGCGTCTGGGGTATAGAGAGTTGAAATGAGACATTGGTGGACGCTGTGGAGGATCGTGGAGGCAAAATGGACAGGAAACAGCAGGGGCAGCATGCATGGATGCCTCTGAGGCTGCCTAATCTTGGGATGGAGCTGGCGATCCACTGCCAGGCGAGCTTTCGCCTGTCCAAGCCCCTGTCTCTCGGCTCCTCCCCACCCAAAATGGGCCTGGGGGCCAGAAGCGTTTACTTTGAAAAAATTATAATTTTCAAAGCAGGCTGGGTCGTTTGAATATTTCACCTAGGAATAATGGAATAGCATAGTGGTTCTATTTTTAATTGTTTTTACGGAAATGGTTCCATGATTAAGAGCGACAGTATGGGGCATCCATATTGCGCTGCTATGATTGCAACTTCAGGTCTCCAGCATGGCGGCGACAGATGGGCCGAGTTCCACTATGTATCTGGTGAAACACCTGAAAATTCTGCCTGACACAGCTCATTTGATAAGGGGACGATGTATGGAGGCAGTGAACTAGTAGTAGATTAAAGGTGCTGCGCTGCCAGGCGAGCTTTCGCCAATCCAAGCCCCTGTCTCTAGGCTACTCCCCAAACAGCACTTCTAAGAACCTTTTGTATAAGATCAAGTGTAGTAGCGTTCTTATAGAGTGGCAGCATCTGTGCTGGACTTCCTGAAATGCGCACAGATGCGACGCACCTTCGTGAGCAAATCAGACAGATTGGGGTATGTCTTGAGGAAACGCTGAACTATGAGATTTGGTATGGAGAGCTGAACGCTGGTGGATGCTGTGGAGGATCGTGGAGGCGAAGATGGGGTTTTCGCACGTGAGGTGTTTGGGCCGTGGTCCTGGGCAGGGGGCTGACTAGCAGATGACACAGGGGAAGGAGCAGTGGTGGGCCCGGCCGGAGGTGAACGGGCTTGGTGCCATTGAGTGGGGTGTTTAGCATTCATATGCCTGCGCATACTGGTGGTAGTTAAGCTAGTAGTGGTGGAACCCCTGCTGATCCTGGTTTGGCAAAGGTTGCACACCACAGTCCGTCAGTCATCCGGTGTTTCTTTAAAGAACCTCCAGACTTCTGAAAATCTAGCCCTCACCACGGGAGCTTGACTACAGGCAACATTTGGCGCTGATGCACCAGCTCTGGCCCTGCCTCTCCGTCTGGCCCCACCACTGCCTCTTCCAACCTGTTCTGCTATAGGACTCGCCTCCATCTCAGAAGCACTGTGTTCACCCGGCCTATCAACCCAGCTTGGGTCTGTCACCTCATCATCCTCTGATCCCTCAGTCTGCTCCCCCCTCGGACTTCCTGCCCTGACAACAACTTCACCACTGTCTGACAACCGTGTCTACTCATCGTCCGACACCTCTTTACACAATTCTTCCACTACGTCAATAATGTCATCATCACCCACAGACTGCGACCGGTGGAAAACCTGGGCATCAGAAAATTGCTCAGCAGCAACCGGACAAGTGGTTTGTGACTGTGGGAAGGGGGGAAGGAGGCTGAGGTGGAGGAGCTGGAGGAGTGCTGATTTCGGTGACATGGGTGGACTGCGTGGAAGACTGACTGGTGGACAAATGGCTAGAAGCATTGTCCGCAATCCACGACATCACCTCTTCACACTGTTCTGGCCTCAACAGTGCTCTACCACGAGTCCCAGTAACTTGAGACATGATGAACCTAGGGAGTGTAGCTCTGCGGCGTTCCCCTGCTCCCTCATCAGCAGGTGGTGTCTCACCCCGCCCAGGACCACGGCCTCGGACCCCTGCAGTAGGTGGACGCCCACGTCCACGCCCTCGTCCTCTACCCCTAGCCCTCGGGTTAAACAAAAAAAATAAATCAGAAGACTCTGCCTAATTCTAATCAAACCCCTAATAAATTGTCCCACTTCGGTGTTTGAGGTGGATATGGGTGTCACTAAGAGCTAAACACAACGGTCGCAGGTCTCCCAGCAAATTCCTCACAATATGGTACTAGCTGCACTACTAATGCCAGCAAGCCCAGCCACAAGCAAACAAAAAAAAAGTAAAATATAACGTTATTGTAGCCCTAAGAAGGGCTGTTGGGTTATTGTAGAATCACTCCTGCCTAACAACTGTGCCTAATTCAAATCAAACCCCTAATAAATTGTCCCACTTCGGCGTTTGAGGTGGATATGTGTGTCACTAAGAGCTAAACACAACGGTCGCAAGTCCCCCTGCAAATTCCTCACAATATGGTACTAGCTGCACTACTAGTGCCAGCAAGCCCAGCCACAAGCAAATTAAAAAAAAAAATGTATAACGTTATTGTAGCCCTAAGAAGGGCTGTTGGGTTCTTGTAGATCTGGCCGCCAAAAAGCAAAACGGCGGGAGCTGCCATTTTCTCGAGCGGGCGAAGTATTCGTCCGAGCAACGAGCAGTTTCGAGTACGCTAATGCTCGAACGAGCATCAAGCTCGGACGAGTATGTTCGCTCATCTCTATATATGACTTAATTGTTTTTAATTTCAGCCATTCTGTTGTGGTCTTTAAAGTGGGAAAGGTTCATTATCTTGTTCCATGACCCACATTAGCAATGCATTAGCTGTTAGCTAGACAGCCTCATATTTCACTGTAGAATACTAAATTATACAGAAGAGTTCATGGTTGACTCAATAACTCCATCATGCAGTTATCAGGCCTCCACCACTGTGCCCGATAGTTGGTGTGAATTTTTTGTGCTAATATGCTTTGAACTTTAACAAACTGAGTAATACTTTTTTCCACAAAATGATGAAATGTAGATTGTTCTGAAATGCTTTACAACCCTTTCCAGACCAGCAAACGGACTCAGTTCCGGCCGGACCCGACAACCTTCCGGCCCCCATACACAATGCTGTGTATAGGGACGGATAGGCGTACCCGGCCACGGCCGCCGGAAGCTGAGTCCAGCGCTGCTCCGGCGGCCATGTTTGTTTACATGGCGCCCGGACCGGAGCGACAGCAGCACTGGATACCGGAGGGCACCGGAGGTAAGTACATCTTTATTATTTTAGGCAGCCTGCTCCCGGCCACATATATTTTATTTTTTTTTTAAACTCGGACAACCCCTTTAATTATTTTTATTAATCAAAAAGTACAAACAACATTAAAAAAAACTGTCAGTACAGTGTAAACATTACCTATTTCACTGATATGTCATACAGATTAATCATTTATTTTTCTCCACCATCATAACCCCCTCTGCACCTTCCCCTTCTTACTGGGGAAAATTTACATATATATATATACATTCCCATTTTGCCCAGATTTTCCTACGCTTAATCAAACCCTTTGTTTGGTAAACAAGATCCTCTCATATTGTTTTATTTTGTTTGCTAGTCTCAGCCATTGGATGTTATAAGGTCTCTCCCTGCTACAATTTCTGAGAATACTAATACGTCCCACATGCATGACCCTACCTATAACTCTTATGATTTTGGTCCTGAAGAGTTTGAATTGAAGGAATAATATTAATTTTAAATACCTTAGATATATGATCAAAAATGTCTTCCCAGTGTCAGCAGTTAATATTTAAATGATCTACAGAGAAAATGAAGGAGCAGTAGTACTATTTTCATAGTGGCTTAGTATTAGAATGTCATACAATTGCAAAACACATGCATTCACTTTACACTATTGATGGAGCATAGACAAAGTCCTTTGCCAAGAGTGGAGGAACAATTGTACCCATACTCGCCAAAACGCAAGGACAGTTCACTGCCTAAATCTGATTCCCCTGATCCATAAATCAGACTTGAGTGTCTGGTGGGAGGGGCGTTAAAGATAGAGTATTAGAGCGGAGGAAATTGTCCCATCGGCGAATGGTTTACTCAGGCAGCATCTATTGTCTGCCGTTCGGGAGTTCAAATGTGGCCAGTTGCCAGGGGTAGGGATCGTCAAAGTTGTAGTAATGATTAAGCCGCAAGTTTGTTTTTTTCTTTAGAGGGTGGGCGGCGGCACAAACGTTTAATAATCATTTCCTTTCTCGGTTTTCGAATTTTGCCCCCAGAAATCAGGTGCCTCAGTGGGAATTCACCTTTGCCTCTCACACCTGAGCCCCCACAGTTCAAATCCCTCTTCATTACCCAATCTAATAAAGGGGGTAAAGAGATCATGCACCTTCTTATCCAAGAAAACACCCATCTCTTGGATTGAGCGACGCACCCTGATCATCTAACAGCCAATTCCAGTGAGGGCGTTATTCATATATTGCAAACGGAAATGGAAGGAGGCGGTTTCCCTACGGTGGGGGGGGATTATGCTCACCACATCTAGCCAGCACCAGGGGACGAGTGCATAGTTCCACAAACAGAAGATGCTAATAAAGGACAAATATAACATATCTATTTTTATACAAAACACTTTGGCAGTGTAGGTCTATGCTCTGTGAGACTGGCTGGAGTGCTAAAAAGGGGTCTCCTGGTGACAGGTTCACCTTTAAAGGGGTTGTCCGAGTTTAAAAAATACATATAATGTGGCCGGAGCAGGACCGGCCTAAAATAATAACGCTGCACTACTTCCGGTGCAGACGTACCAGCGCTGCTGTCGCTCGGTCCGGTACGCATATCCGTCCCTGTGCCCCAGCATCTGTGTATGGGGGCAGGAAAGGTTGTCGGGTACGGCCGGAAGGCTGAATGAAGTGTGCTCCGGTGGCCTGCATTGATACATGGCGACAGGGACCGGAAGAGACAGCAAGAGCTATGGAGGAACGAATGAGGGCCCGGAAGGTAGTAACGCGTATTGAGTTAGGAAGCCCGCTCACGGCCACATATATTTTTTTCAAAACTCGGACAACCCTTTAAGCTGCGCGGTTAGTTCATGTTTCCATGTCGGTATTTTTTTATTAAACGGAGTAGAGTTTGTCGAGTTTCAAAAAAAAGATTGTGGCCGGGCGGCGACTAAAACAATAAAGGGATGTATGACCTCCCGGGCCCATCAGTATCCAGCGCTGCTGCGCTCCGGTCCGGGAGGAAGGACGCGCCATGTAAACAAACATGGCCGCCGAGACGCGCTGTTGGATCAGTTCCGGCCGGGACCCGACAACTTACGGCGCCATACACAATGCTTGTATAGGGACGGAAATAGGCGTACCCGATCCACGTCAGACGGAAGCTAGAGTCCAGCGATGCTCGAGCAGGCATGTTTGTTTACATGGCGCCCGGACCGGAAGCAGACAAGCAGCACCGGCTACCGGAGGGACGGAGAGACGGTAAGTACATTCTTATATTGTAGGCGCCGCCCCAGGGCACCACCATAGATTTTTATTTTTGATTTTAAACTACGACAACCCCTTTTTTAATTCATTTTTCTTAATAAAAAGTACAAACAACATTAAAAAAAAACGGTCGTACAGTGTAAACATTACTAATTTCACTGATTATGTTCTACAGATGAATAATCATTTACTTTCTCCATCCATCGTACCCACTCTGGCACCTTCCCTTCTTACTGGGGGAAAATTTACATAGCTACGATAAATTCCATTTTGCCCAGATTTTCCTACGTTAAGCGACCCTTGTTTGAAGTAAACAAGATCCTCTCAATTGTTTTAATTGTTGCTATAGTCTCAGCCATTGGTGTCTTATTTCTTAAGGTCTCTCCCTGATACAATTCTGAGATACTAATACGTCCCACATGCTGGACCAAACTATAATCTTATGATTTTGGGGCCTGAAAGTTTGAATTAGAAGGAATAATATTAATTTTAAATACCTTAGACTATAAATGACAAAAAAAGTCTTCCCAAGTGTCAGCAGTAAAGTAATATTTAAAGATTCTACAAGAGAGAAAATGAAGGAGCAAAGTGTACTATTTTATAGTGGCCTTAGTATTAGAAATGTCATAAGTTTTCAAACCAGAGGAGCAGGTAGCTGGTCCTCCAAAAAGATTACATAAATTGAGTGCCTGTATGTGGCAGTCCAAAAAAGTTTTCAAACCAGAGGAGCAGGTAGCTGGTCCTCCAGAAAAATTACATACAATTGAGTTGCCTGTATGTGGCAGTCCAAAAAGTTTTCAAACCAAGGAGCAGGTGCTGGCCTCCAGAAAAATTACATAGATTGAGTGCCTGTATGTGGCACTCCCAAAAATTGTTTAAAACAGAGGACAGGGTAGTTGGCCCTCCAGAAAAATTAAATACATGAGTACTATAGCCAGAGCAGTTGGCCCTGGCAAAATTGCCAGTTTCTCTGCTTTAGTCTAGGAGAGTGCTTTAGGAGGAGAAGGAGAACAATGAGGAGGAGGAGTGCATACATTATCGGTTCAGCTTCTTTCACCTGGTGAGAATGGAATGCGGAGAAATCCAGGCTTTATTCATTTTGAATCGTCAGCCTGTCAGCGCTGTCAGTCGACAGGCGTGTACGCTGCTCGGTGATGATGCCACCAGCTGCACTGAAAACCCGCTCGGACAACACGCTAGTGGCAGGGCAGGCAAGAACCTCCAAGGCGTACAGCGCCAGTTCGTGCCACATGTCCAGCTTTGAAACCCAGTAGTTGTAGGGAACTGTGTGATCATTTAGGATGATGGTATGGTCAGCTACATACTCCCTCACCATCTTTCTGTAAAGATCAGCCCTACTCTGCCAAGACTGGGGACAGGTGACAGTGTCTTGCTGGGGTGACATAAAACTGGCAAAGGCCTTGTAAAGCGTACCCCTGCCAGTGCTGGACAAGCTGCCTGCTCGCCTACTCTCCCTCACTACTTGTCCCGCAGAAGTACGCCCTCTGCCGCTAGCGCTGTCAGAAGGGAAATACTGTTTCAGCTTGTGCACCAGGGCCTGCTGGTATTCATGCATTCTCACACTCCTTTCCTCTCCAGGGATGAGAGTGGAAAGATTTTGTACCGCTTGTACCGTGGGTCCAGGAGAGTGAATATCCAGTAATGGGTGCTGGAATAAATTCTTTGAACGCAAGGGTCACGGGATAGGCAGCCTAGCATGAAATCTGCCATATGCGCCAGAGTCCCAATGCGCAAGAATTCACTCCCCTCACTGGCCTGACTGCCCATTTCCTCCTCCTCCAACTCCTCTTCTTCTGCCCATACACGCTGAACAGTGAAGGACTGAACAATGGTCCCCTCTTCTGTCTCGCCAACATTCTCCTCCTCTTCCTCCTCATCCTCCTCCACCTCCCCATTTCCTCCTCCTCCAACTCCTCTTCTTCTGCCCATACACGCTGACTAGTGAAAGACTGAACAATGGTCCCCTCTTGTGTCTCGCCAACATTCTCCTCCTCTTCCTCCTCATCCTCCTCCACCTCCTCCGATATGCGCTGAAAAACAGACCTAAGGGTGCTTATTTCTAGCTGAAAAGAAGATATCTTAGTTATTAACAGTTTTTAGTGATATTATGTGGATTTCTTATGTGTACAGATCAATATTGACATTTTGTGAACTCTACACATTTCCTATCTATTACATTTTAGGGAATGTGTGAAGGTAAATAGTTTCTGTTTGGAGCACAGTTTTGCCATCAAAGTCAATTTAAGTAAAAGTTTTTTTTGTAAAATGTTCAATTTCGATCAAAGTTGCATGAAGCGCCTATGTCTAGAAACTCGTTGATCTTTTTTGAAATTGGGCAAATTTCGCTTTCAGAAATAATATCGGTCCCATCTTCCCATGGGCCTCACAAGTCTATCAGCCTAACCTAATTGTTTGGAGTGTGGAGGAAACCATGGACCCGATGAAACCCACCAGATGTACCAGCGCTCAAGGCTGGATGCTAACCACTGATCCAAACCGTTGCGCACATCAATCTCCCTATCAGCTATCTATCTCCTATAAAATCTCCAAAATTCCAGTTTGTTTACATACTAAAGGGGCCTCTTGCGGACTGTGACTGGTCCTAAAATACTTTATTTTGGGAGCCGCCACTTTTCGTTTTTTGCCCAGGGGCCCCACTTTGTCTAAAACCGGCCCTGGCTGTGTTTCCCCAAAATATACGGCAAACTTTTATCTTTTACGAGATTATGTCAGCACGGCTTCGTGCGCATCTGTTTACATTCCCCTCACCCACCATAAAGCCCAAACTTATAAGAACACTACGACAGCTTGATCGTATACAAAAGGTTCTTAGAATGCTGTTTTGGGGAGTAGCCAAGAAACAGGGCTTGGACATGGCGAAAGCTCGCCTGTCAAGCGGAGCACCACCTCCATCCCAATCCAACTAACTAGTTTTAATTAGAAAGGGCAAACGAAGCGAGAAATGAGAAGACAAATAAAGGAGAAAACTACTGCAGCACCTTTAATCTGACTACTAGTTTTCCACTGCCTCCATGACGTCCCCCTTATAAACGACTGTGTCAGGCAGAATTTTGGCTAGTTTTCACATGCTTCCACATCAAACTTGGTTACTTGTACGCCACCCCCTGCTGCGGTGTAACCCACAAAATATCGGCAAATTTTTATCACTTCGATTATTTGACGCATTCTTGTCGCAATCTGTTTACATTCCCTCGACCCCCTCATACCCAAACTGTAAGAACACTACTACACTTATCTTATTAAGAGATTGAGCGAGCTAAAATGTCTGTCTCGTTATTCGAGAAACTTTTCCCGATGCTCGAGTGCTCGTCTCGAATAACGAGCCCCATTGAAGTCAATGGGAGACGAGCATTTTCAGGGGACCAAGGCTCTGCCAGGAAGCTTGGCAAACCCTGGAACCTCAGAAAGGATGGAAACACCACGGAAATGGACAGGAAACACGGGGCAGCATCAGGGATGCCTCTGAGGCTGCTTAATCGCACCATTATGCCAAAATTATGGGCAACAGCATGGCCTGACAGAGTGAACGAATGAGGCTAGATACATCTAAACATCCATAATTGACCTACACTATGAGGGGACGCCATGCAGAGGCAGCGGCAGCAGGGCGGGCTAGAGAGTGTCATGGCGACATACCCTAAATGGACTCAGGTTTTCAACCAAAGGAGGTGAAATGATTTCCTATGTGAACAAAAGGTTGGTATATTTAGTCGATACCACACCTGGTGGCGACATAGTGACCAAGTTCCATAACGGTCTGTGTGAAAACACCCGAAAAATGCCTGACACAGCTCTTTTGATAAGGGGCCGACATGTGAGGCAGCCATGGAGACGACTCCATGATTAAGAGCGACAGTATGGGGCATCCATATTGCGCTGCTATGATTGCAACTTCGGGTCTCCAGCATGGGCGGCGACAGATGGGCCGAGTTCCCTATGTATCTGGTGAAACACACCGAAATTCTGCCTGCCCAGCTCGTTTTATAGGAAGATGAATGGGAGGCATGCAACTAGTAGTAAGATTAAGTGTGCAGTTAAAGCTATGTTCGATTGTGAGCTCCTGTCTGGGATGGACGCTGCGTTCAGTCCTGCGCCAGGCGAGCTTTCCCTTTCCCAAGCCCCTGTTCTCCGGCTCCCCCCAACCCACCAAGAACCTTTTTATAAACAAATTAATTATTTTTATAATTATATGGCGGGTGTGGAATGTCAGTGCCGAAGCGTGAACTAAATGGGTAAAATGATAAAAGTTTGCCAGTATTTTTGTGATTCACAGCATGTGCGCGACAATTTAACGAACATTTGATTGTGAAGCCATGAACGACCCTAAAATTCTCGCCTGACACAGCTCGTTTGATAAGGGCGATGTATGGAGGCAGTGAACTAGTAGTAGATTAAGGTGCTGCAGTTAAAACTATGTTATTTTGGATCTTGGATGAGCTGGCGCTCCGCTGCCGTGAGCTTCCCAATCCAAGCCCCTGTCTCTAGGCTACTCCCCAAACAGCACTTCTAAGAACCTTTTGTATAAATCAAGTGTAGTAGTTCTTATAAGTTTAGGATATGGCGGGATGGGATGTAAACAGTGCGCAAGAAGCGCTGAAATATTGGTAATGATAAAAGTTTCCATTATTTTTTGTGGATACACAGCAGGGTGGCGAACAAAGTTAACAAGTTTGATGTGGAGCCATGAAAACAACCCAAAATTCTGCCTGACACAGTTGTTTGATAGGGACATGTAGGAGGCAGCTATATGGACAACTTTTGGGGCAGCTATGGCGATGACTGTTGGAGGTAGCAATGGAGACAACGGTGGGAGCTAAAAGACGTGTGGAGGCTGCTATGGAGACAATTTAATTTGGATAGTGCCTGTATGTGGCAGTCCAAAAGTTTTCAAACCAGAGGAGCAGTAGTGGTCCTCCAAAAAATAATAATTGAGTGCCTGTAGTGGCAGTCCAAAAATTTAACAGAGGACAGTAGGTGTCCCTCCAGAAAAATTAAATATGAGGCGTATGTGCACTCCCAAAAATTTTTTAAACAGAGACCGGGTAGGTGGCCTAGAAAATTAAATACATAGGTACTAAGCTAAGCCAGTTGGCCCTGGCAAAAAATAGCCAGTTTCCTCTGCTTTAGTGTACAAAGAGGAGGAGAAGGAGACAATGAGGAGGAGGAGTGCAACTTATTCAGGTGAGCTTTCTTCACCTGGTGGAAATGAAATCGCGAGAAATCAGGCTTTATTCCTTGATAAGCGTCAGCCTGTCAGCGCTGTCAGTCGACAGGCGTGTACGCTTATCGGTGATGATGCCACCAGCTGCACTGAAAACCCGCTCAGACAAGACGTAGCGGCAGCAGCAGGAACCTCCAAGCGTACAGCGCCAGTTCTGCCACATGTCCAGCTTTGAACCAGTAGTTTAGGGAGCTGTGTGATCATTTAGGACGATGTATGGTCAGCTACGTACTCCCCTCACATCTTTCTGAAGATCAGCCCTACTCTGCCGAGACTGGACAGGGACAGTGTCTTGCTGGGGTGACATAAACTGGCAAAGGCCTTGTAAAGCGTACCCCTGCCAGTGCTGGACAAGCTGCCTGCTCGCCTACTCCCCTCGCTACTTGTCCCGCAGAAGTACGCCTCTGCCGCTAGCGCTGTCAGAAGGGAAATACTGTTTCATCTTGTGCACCAGGGCCTGCTGGTATTCATGCATTCTCACACTCCTTTCCTCTCCAGGGATGAGAGTGGAAAGATTTTGCTTGTACCGTGGGTCCAGGAGAGTGAAACCCAGTAATCGGTGCTGGAATAAATTCTTTTGAACGCGAGGGTCACGGGTAGGCGCCTAGCATGAATCTGCCATATCGCCAAGTCCCAACGCTAAGATTCAGTCCCCCACGGCCTGACTTCCATTTCCTCCTCCTCCAACTCCTCAATCTCTTCTCTGCCCATAACGCTGAACAGTGAAGGACTGACAATGGTCCCCTCTTTGTTCCGCCAACATTCTCCTCCTCTTCCCTCCTCATTCCACCTCCTCCGATATGCGCTGAGAAACAGACCTAAGGGTGCTTTGGCTATCAACAAGGGAATCTTCTTCCCCCGTCTCTTGTGACTGCGCAAGGGCCGCCAAAAAGCAAAACGGCGGGAGCTGCCATTTTCTCGAGCGGGTGAAGTATTCGTCCGAGCAACGAGCAGTTTCGAGTACGCTAATGCTCGAACGAGCATCAAGCTCGGACGAGTATGTTCGCTCATCTCTATATATGAGCATATCATAGTTCTACAATTATCCTGTATATATGAGCACATAATAGTTCTGCTATTCTTATATCTACTGATCTTATATTGTATGTATGAGCACATCACAGTACTACTACTCCCAGAATGTATATATGAGAACATCACAATTCTACCATTCTTAACTGCATACGGGAAGTCACCTACTTAAGAACACCTGACTTACAGACAACTCCTAGTTACAAACGGACCTCTGGATGTTGGTAATTTACTGTACTTTTGCCTAAGGCTAGATTTAACAGCTGTAACAGTTATCACAGGTGTCTACAATTAAGTGGCTGAGTGAGTAGCACTTCTGCCTTGCAGCAATGGGGTCCTGGGTTCCAATCCCACCCAGGTCAACATCTGCAAAAGAGTTTGTATGTTCTCTCCGTGTTTCCTCCGGGTACTCTGGTTTCCTTCCACACTCCAAAACATACTGGTAGTTAGATTGTGAGCCCCATGGGGACAGGGACCAATTTGACAATCCAAAATTTTTAAAATCCAATTGTTACAGAGACCAAAAAAATTTGTCTGGGGCTACAATTATAAAATATACAGTTCCGACTTACATACAAATTCAACTTAAGAACAAACCTATCTTGTACATAACCCAGGGACTGCATATATTTTGCCACAGCACAATACTGCTACTTTTATCCTTTATATTTAACCACTTTGCAGTATTACTTCTCCTATCCTACAAATAGGGACATAGCACAGTTCTATTATTTCTATCATTAGTATCAGTATGGGCACTGCACAGTATTTCTCCTAACCTGTATATATGGACAATGCACGGTACTTTTCCTATTAACCTTAAAATATGGGCACTAGCCAGTATTACAACCCCTTACCCCTATGCTGTATTTATGGAAACCACACCGAACTACTACTATCTTATTAATATGTCACTTCACAGTATTACTTCTCCTATCATTTACATGTGGGTGAAACACACTACTACATAGATACATAGGGGGAGATGTCGCCAGCTTTTTTCATTGGCCACGTCCCGTGTGTTGCATTGGCAGGGCAGTGTTTTTTTGAAAAGAAGGCAGGGGAACGTCCTCTGCCCCCCCATACCTCCCCGCCGCAAACTGGAAATGAATTTGTATGTTCTCTCTGTGTTTGCGTGGGTTTCCTCCGGTTTCCTTCCACACTCCAAAACATACTGGTTGGTTGATTAGATTGTGAGCCCCATTGGGGACAGGGACAGATTTGGGAAGCTCTGTGCAGTGGTGCGTATTCTGTGTGTGCTATATAAATAAAGAATTATTATTATTCTTATGATAAAGCATCCATATGGTATTTTGCCTCACCACAATGTACAGTTACAGAGGCCCCAGACAAAAGTTTTCTATTGGACCCAATCAGTTCTAGTTACAAACGATATAGTTAGAGTTCTGCTTCCCCCACACACTGTGACTGACAATTCTCACTGTATACACCCTTATACAGGAAAAGACAATGTGTGGGCAGGAGAAGTGCCATGTCTCCTGTTGGAGGTCCTCGGTGGAAAGCCAGGTGACAGGCAGGGCCGGTTCTAGACAAAGTGGGGCCCTGGGCAAAACTAAAAGTGGGGCCCCTAAATAAAACTATTTTATGACCAGTCACAGTCAGTAAGAGGCTCCCTTGGGAGAATTTTATAGGAGATAGATAGATGATAGGGAGATTGATGGCCAGCATGGTGACTCAATGGTTAGCACTACAGCCTGCAGCACTGGTCAACATCTGCAAAGAGTTTGTATGTTCTCTCTGTGTTTGCGTGGGTTTCCCCCGGGTCCTCCAGTTTCCTCCCACACTCCAAAGAATTACTGTTAGGTTAATTATATTGTGAGCCCCATTGGGGACAGGGACTGATCTGGCAAGCTCTGTGCAGCGCTGCATAATCTGTGTGCGCTATATAAATAAAGCAATTATTCATTATAATTATTATTAAAGAAGATAAATATGAAAGATAATAGAGATTTCTAGATGCAGAACTATAAAGTAGATGATATGTACAGGAGATGGATATGAGAGATAAATACAGTAGAAGAGAAATAGAAGATTGATTAGTAAATAGATAGAGAAAAAGCGAGATCTATAAATGGTCAGATTATGGGAGACAGATAACTACACAGATAGATGATAGATATGTCATACAATTGCAAAACACATGCATTCACTTTACACTATTGATGGACGCTTGAGGCATTTCAGACAATAAACAGGTCTTCTTTTATTGAGCTGTGGCACATACAGCTGATGTACTGTAAAGTGAGCAGTCAAGATCAATGCATTTCAATGCTAAGCATCTTAGTCATGAGCTATTGTCTGTGTGTGTTAGACACATTTAAGATCCATTGGGTAACCAACTTTCTTTCCAGTCATCTGACCCTTGGTTCAACCCTCCTACGTATCCAGACCAGGAAAACATTAAAAATACGTATGGGAGAGATATATTCCTCTACAGACGCCATCCAAGATCAAGTTGACCATGGCTGACAATCTTAATTTTTGTGTGAACTGTTTAGAAATTACTGTGTCCTCGCTCCTCTCTGCAGCTTCTCTGTGTGAAGGCCATGTTGTGACTTATACAGAGCTAACACAAGGACAATTGGACAACATTCTTTTTATATTAGAACAAGGTCTCTGGAAGAAACGGTTTATAACATTCTTTTTATATTAGAACAAGGTCTCTGGAAGAAACGGTTTATAGTTCATAGACATTTTGGAAGAATATCTACAACAGGTTGTCCTGGTATATTCATTATGGCCAATAGCATTGCAGTATTTTATCCCCTTTTCACGCCCCTATGAAACTGATTTTATGTGTTTTATATATGCGGCTGCCCGCTAATAAACTGGAAGATTCTGCATCTTCTAAAAGACTGGTGTGTTTTAGTTCCTGATCTCATCCCGGTCCTGAGGAGCCATGAAAGGGTTAATACGAAAGTCACCTTGTAACTGAAGGACTGTTTTAAGAACCAACTAAAAATCTCTTACAAGCTATAACATGAAAGAGAAGTTCATGGGAAGAGTCTGAAATAGTGATCTTGTCTATGTAACAACACCCTACAAAAAGGGGAACTCACAAAATATATTAAAAAGATTACTTTTTTATTGCATTAATATTAAAACAAGAACACACATTAACAAAGTTTTACATAAATTTTTAAAATGATCCCAAGAATAAGGTGGAGCCAGGCAACCCAGCTGTAGCAAACCAGTATTACATTCTATATAGTGTTGCTAATACTCATTATGTTTCAGTACCTAGTTCATGCTGACATCTCATTATGTTTCAGTACCTAGTTCATGCTAGCATCTCCATTCATTAATCCAAATAATTTCTTTCAATAGTCAACGTTAGGCTGATTGTTACCTTACTGCTGTGGCTGCCGTCTGCCCCACATTTGCTGCAGTTCAGCAGCCAACCGGGTTGCCATCCTGGGATTGTAAGTGCGCCTCAATTGTCACAGCGCATTGCAGCAAGATAAATCGCCATCTATACACAGGTCTTGTTTTACTAACAACGGGAGATCTTGATAAAACTACTGCCTTTCTCCATTTATGGTGCATTAAAACCACACACTACGCATGAAACATCTTTTTTCATCACTACTGTAAGTAGGAACTGTTAGCAGTTATCATCTTACTCCAGCGCACCTTTGCGAGGGGTGCAGAAGTCCGCCGTCCACCAGGTGGCGCTGCTGCGCTGAAAGTCATCTCATCGCGCCGGAATGCACCACCTCGGACCAGGTGAAGGTAAGCGCTCCCCAAGCGACACTTTTTCCGTTTTTAAATGCGGCGGTTTTTCCGAATACGTCGGGTTTTCGTTCGGCCACGCCCCCCGATTTCCGTCGCGCACATGCCGGCGCCGATGCGCCACAATCCGATCGCGTGCGCCACAATCCCGGGGCAATTCAGGTACAATCGGCGCAAATCGGAAATATTCGGGTAACACGTCGGGAAAACGCGAATCGGGCCCTTAGTAAATGACCCCCATTATGTTTCAGTACCTAGTTCATGCTGGCATCTCATTATGTTTCAGTACCTAGTTCATGCTAGCATCTCCATTCATTAATCCAAATAATTTCTTTCAATAGTCAACATTGGGCTGATTGTTACCTTACTGCTGTGGCTGCCATCTGCCCCTCGCGAGGTGAGCTGGAGGTAAGCTGATAACGTGGCTTAAGTTCTACTTACAGTATTGATGAAAATTTGTTTCATGCGTATGTGTGGTTTAACGCACCATAAATGGAGGAAAGGCAGTAGTTTTATCACGATCTCCGTGTAGTAAACAGTCCTGTTGTATAGATGGAGAATTTATCTTGCTTGCAAATGCGCTGTTGTCAATTGAGGCGCACTACATATCCCAGAATGGCACCTGGTTGGCTGCTGAAACTGCAGCACAGTGTGTGAATGATCGGCCGATATATATAAAAGTTGCTCAAGAAACTTTGTGTTTACCACATTCACGACAGAGAAACTCACTATTTGCCATTTGTAAGAGCTTCTAACAGTGAAAGTGACTACCTAAAACGACATACTGAAGACACTGCATTGCCTCTACTCAATAGGAACCAGGTGCCATCCTAGGGTCTGTCATACAATTGCAAAACACATGCATTCACTTTACACTATTGATGGAGGCCTGAGGCATTTCAGACAATAAACAGGTCTTCTTTTATTGAGCTGTGGCACATACAGCTGATGTACTGTAAAGTGAGCAGTCAAGATCAATGCATTTCAATGCTAATCATCTTAGTCATGAGCTATTGTCTGTGTGTGTTAGACACATTTAAGATCCATTGGGTAACCAACTTTCTTTCCAGTCATCTGACCCTTGGTTCAACCCACATTTGCTGCAGTTCAGCAGCCAACCGGGTTGCCATCCTGGGATTGTAAGTGCGCCTCAATTGTCACAGCGCATTGCAGCAAGATAAATCGCCATCTATACACAGGTCTTGTTTTACTAACAACGGGAGATCTTGATAAAACTACTGCCTTTCTCCATTTATGGTGCATTAAAACCACACACTACGCATGAAACATCTTTTTTCATCACTACTGTAAGTAGGAACTGTTAGCAGTTATCATCTTACTCCAGCGCACCTTTGCGAGGGGTGCAGAAGCGGCAGCCATCATCAGTAAGGTACAATCAGCCTAACTTTGACTATTGAAAGGAAATTATTCTTTGGATTAATGAATGGAGATGCTAGCATGAATCTAGGTACTTCGAAACATTATGAATTTCCGCATGAACTACGTACTGAAACAGAGGTGAGTATTAGCACACTATATAGAATGTAATAATCTTGGTTTTTGCTACGCTGGTTTTGCCTGGCCCAACCTTATTCCTGGGATCATTTTAAAAAATTTATGTAATACTTTGTATTGTGTTCTGTTTTATAGATTATTGCAATGAAAAGTAATTTTTTAAATATTTTGGAGTTCCCCTTTTTGTAGGGTGTTGTTTCCTAACAAGATCACTATTTTTCAGACTCGTCCCTTGAACTTCTCTTTATGTTTGCTTTGTAAGAGATTTTTTGTTGGTTCTTAAAACAGTCTTCAGTTACAAGGGACTTTCGTATTAACCCTTTCATGGGTCTCTCGCCAAGGACCTGGGATGAATCAGAACTAAAACACCCCATTCTTTAGAAGATGCATAATCTTCCAGTTTTATTAGCGTGCAGCCGCATATTACAACACATAAAATCAGTTTCATTCGGGGCGTGAAAAGGGATAAACGATCGTGGCAAGCTATTGGCCGATACATGAATATACATGACAACCGTTGTAGTCGTATTCTTTTCAAAATGTCTATGAACTATAAACCGTTTCTTCGTTTCAGAGACCTTGTCTAATATGAAAAGAATGTTGTCCAATTGTCCTTGTCATTCTCTTGGTTTAGTCACAGTTACATTGCCTTCACACAAGATGAAGCTGCAGAGAGGGCGAGGACAAGTAATTTCTAACGAGTTCACAACATCACATAAAATTAGATGTCATCCATGGTCAACTTGATCTTGGATGGCGTCTTGTAGTGGAATATATCTCTCCCATTTTTACGTATTTTTATTTTTCCTTGTCTGGATCCATAGGAGGGGTTGGAAATTAACCAACTTTCTTTCCAGTCATCTGACCCTTGGTTCAACCCTCCTATGTATCCAGACCAGGAAAACATTAAAAATACGTATGGGAGAGATATATTCCTCTACAGACGCCATCCAAGATCAAGTTGACCATGGCTGACAATCTTAATTTTTGTGTGAACTGTTTAGAAATTACTGTGTCCTCGCTCCTCTCTGCAGCTTCTCTGTGTGAAGGCCATGTTGTGACTTATACAGAGCTAACACAAGGACAATTGGCATAAACATTCTTTTTATATTAGAACAAGGTCTCTGGAAGAAACGGTTTATAGTTCATAGACATTTTGAAAAGAATACGACTACAACGGTTGTCATGTATATTCATGTATCGGCCAATAGCTTGCCACGATCGTTTATCCCTTTTCACGCCCCGAATGAAACTGATTTTATGTGTTGTAATATGCGGCTGCACGCTAATAAAACTGGAAGATTATGCATCTTCTAAAGAATGGGGTGTTTTAGTTCTGATTCATCCCAGGTCCTTGGCGAGAGACCCATGAAAGGGTTAATACGAAAGTCCCTTGTAACTGAAGACTGTTTTAAGAACCAACAAAAAATCTCTTACAAAGCAAACATAAAGAGAAGTTCAAGGGACGAGTCTGAAAAATAGTGATCTTGTTAGGAAACAACACCCTACAAAAAGGGGAACTCCAAAATATTTAAAAAATTACTTTTCATTGCAATAATCTATAAAACAGAACACAATACAAAGTATTACATAAATTTTTTAAAATGATCCCAGGAATAAGGTTGGGCCAGGCAAAACCAGCGTAGCAAAAACCAAGATTATTACATTCTATATAGTGTGCTAATACTCACCTCTGTTTCAGTACGTAGTTCATGCGGAAATTCATAATGTTTCGAAGTACCTAGATTCATGCTAGCATCTCCATTCATTAATCCAAAGAATAATTTCCTTTCAATAGTCAAAGTTAGGCTGATTGTACCTTACTGATGATGGCTGCCGCTTCTGCACCCCTCGCAAAGGTGCGCTGGAGTAAGATGATAACTGCTAACAGTTCCTACTTACAGTAGTGATGAAAAAAGATGTTTCATGCGTAGTGTGTGGTTTTAATGCACCATAAATGGAGAAAGGCAGTAGTTTTATCAAGATCTCCCGTTGTTAGTAAAACAAGACCTGTGTATAGATGGCGATTTATCTTGCTGCAATGCGCTGTGACAATTGAGGCGCACTTACAATCCCAGGATGGCAACCCGGTTGGCTGCTGAACTGCAGCAAATGT